>JAQHUG010000089.1:3388619-3401315 GCA_028555095.1 Dicrostonyx torquatus | reverse complement strand
CCTCCTGTCTCACAGGCTCTCTGGTTTGTCCATGTCCTCCTGTCTCACAGGCTCTCTGGTTTGTCCATGTCCTCCTGTCTCACAGGCTCTCTGGTCTGTTGTGACCCATCCTCATGTCTTACCAGGCGCAGCCGTTCACAGGGACGCTCCCTGCCCAGCAGACCCTGCCCATCCTTGGGGAGAAACTGCACCAGGTGTTCCACAGCGTCTTAGAAAATCTGACCAACATCATGAGTGGCTACTGCCTGCCCGAGCCTTTCTTCAGCACAAAGGTGAGAACCAGCAAGATCCTGGTGCGCACAGGGCCCTGTACTGAGCCAGGAGGGTTTCTTATCTGCTTAGTCGCTTTGGGTGACTTAAGTGACTCTTCATTTCCACTGTGAATGAGGAGGGTGTAATCATTCTTTCTGCTTGCTGTGGCTGTCTCTTTAAAAAATGAAAAATAGCTAAAGAGGGAGAAGAGGTTGCTTAGTGGCCCCGAGGTTCCAGAGGGACCAAGTTCAGTGGGTTTCCAGACCCATGTGGGGGCAGCTCATAAGTGCCTGTAACTGCAGCTCCAGGGGATCGAATGCCCTCTGCTGACCGCTGAGGGTACTGCATCCACATGCACACCCCCACATGGAGACACAAACACATGAACAAACCTTAAAGTAATAAAAATAAACTAAAAGAGAATACAGGTTAAGAACGAGCTTTGGGTTCTACCTGGCGTTAATCAAGTGCCCACAAGTGTTAACTTGTCATATGACCTTACTTGTTCTCCCGTACCACACTGGCTGTCTAGTTACCCAGAGAATGACACAGGAGCTTCTCTATGTAGGGAGACTTGAGCAGTCTACTCCAGACTGCTCCAGAGGCTGCTGGGCTCCTGCATTGGAAGGTGTGGCCTGAGTGGGTTGAGTTGGGTAGGGTGCCCCTGGCAGATGGAGGTGCCCACACATTTGTAAGGTGGTGGCTGATGTCGTTGTCCCTCTGCAGCTGAAGGAGTGGGTCCAAAAGCTCATGATGACGCTCCGGCACCCATCCCTACCTCTCCTGGAGCTGCAGGAGATCATGACCAGTGTGGCAGGTCGCATCCCAGCACCTGTGGAGAAGGCTGTCCGCAGGGTGATGGCCCAGTATGCCAGCAACATCACTTCAGTGTTGTGCCAGTTCCCCAGCCAACAGGTGCGTGTCCCAGCCAGTTCCGGCCAGCCACACCTATGCTCACTCCCTCACTGGCCTCTTTGAGATGGGCCAGCATCCAATGTTGTGGGCCCGTGCTTTCTTTCTAGCTCCTTCTGTAGGACTCCAGCACATTCTCCCAAGGGTCAAGCCTCACTCCAGCGGCTCAGGTTCAGGGGGTGTCACAGTTGCTAATCAGGCTAGCTACAGAACTTTGTTCCTGGGTCACAGGTTTTGGAAGTCCACAGCTGTGGACTTCCAAATACGCCTTGGGACCAGAAACCATCAGCACATACATCCCATTCATATAAAACCTCGTCATCCTTTCTGGGCTGTCTAGTTTATTTTCTGCTGATGAGCAAGTGAAGGTCACTTTCTCTTCCGCCTTCCCTGTTCCTTCCTGCTGTCCTTAGCCATCATCCCCCACACCTTCGCTGCGGGAAGCTAAGTCAGGCCATTCCCAAAGGTCGGCAGCTCTAAAGGTTGAAACCGTTTGTATTGTTTTCGCAGTGCTGGGCCTCAGGCATGCTAGGCAAGCACTCCACCACTGGGCTACACCCGAGAAAGTCAATTAGTGGCCTTCAGGGGAGGGATGGGCAAGGCAAGGAGAGGAGAGCCGCGCAGTTGAGTGACTGTCTTCCCACTGAGCCTGTATGCGACAACTGGGGGAGGAACCAGTTCTTTCCCGACCAGAACCGATGAGGCCCCATAGAGAGAAGGGGGTATTTGGGACATTTCTGAAATTTCTCATTAAGGCAATTTTTAGTTTTAGTTTTCATTAAAAATGCCTTCTGGGGGCCTGTGAGATGGCTCAGCAGGTGGAGACACTTGCCAAACAAGCATGGTGACCTGAGTCAGATCCTCAGAACCCACATAAGGGTGGAAGGAGAGAACTAAGGTCACAGTTATCCCCCAACCTCCACGTGCGCCGTGGTGCAAAAATCCCCACACATACCGCAGCAATTTTTAAATGAAACTGTAAAATCACATGTACTTTCATATAAAGACAGGACCCTTCCCCCTCCTGCACCCACACTTTTGCTGGACGTTCCCTCTTTCCCAGAGTTCTCTCAGCGGGGAAGGGAGGAAACATTTCCCTTGCTCATCTCTTTGTGTGAATGTTGTCATTCTGAGCTCCTGGGTCCCCAGGGAGACACTGAAGGGGTGGGCAGGGCTGTTATGGAGAGGCCAGGTGGCTTGGGTCTTCCAGTACAACCAGGCTGGGACCTCCCTGGGAGCCTGTGGGGGTCCCCCGTGGTACTACCCAGTGGCCACTGGATCCTGTGGCTGGCAATGGCCTGACCTGTTTTGTGTTCTTATCTAGATAGCCACCATCCTGGACTGCCATGCCGCCACGCTGCAGCGTAAGGCAGACCGTGAGGTCTTCTTCATGAACACCCAGAGCATCGTGCAGCTGGTCCAGAGGCAAGTGCATTCGGGCCCTTAAGAAGCCCTGGCTCAACCCCCAGCACAGGGAGGGAGAGGCAGAGAGGAAATCCCTGTGTTTAGGAACATTATAGAAGAGAAAAAATGTAGAGGAATACCACATTGCATTTTGTTTCAAAAAGGAAAGGAAATTTACAAAAAGTAGTGGCAAATATCTTCAAGTTTGACTTTTGAAAAAACATCTTTATATGTTACATAGGTCATTGGAAATTTTTGTTTTACAGTTAAAATGTACTAAAATCAGTTTTCCTCTTTTAGGAGCTCGACTTTTAAGGTTTTTTTCCCTTCTTTCTGGCCTTGTCTGGAGGCTTAGTCTGGGGACTGGCACAATCTGGTCTCTGGTTTGATGAACAAGTCAATAGTTCCGCTGACGTGCCTAGCTAGCACATGCTCCATTGTTCTCCAGGCCTGAGGAGCTGGAGTGTACTCCCCTTCCTCACTCCTCCTCCTCCCCTCTCTCTTTCCCCTTCCCTTCCCTATTTCCCTCCTCCCTCCTTCCTATCTTCTCGCTTCTCCTCTTGCAGTTCTGATTGCAGCCAGGGCTTTGCCCATGCTAGGGACATGCTCTACCTCTGAGCTACGTCCCAGCTCTTGCTTTTTTGAGACAGGGTCTTCCTGTATAGTGCCACCCTCAAACTCGAAGTCCTTGTAGGAAGAGTGATCTTGCAGGCATGGGCCACTATGCCTGTGCTTCCCTTCTTAAAAGCCGCAACAGCACTAGCTGAGATATCTCGGTGTTGAGGAGGTGGTGGGCATGGTGACAGGGCGGCTTTTGGTCCCCTAGGTACCGCAGCGGGACACGTGGCTACATGAAGACCGTGGTTCTGGACCTCCTGCGGAAGTATCTGAACGTAGAGCATCATTTCCAACAAGGCAAGAGATGCTGCCCGCTACTGGCGACAGCCACAAACTCTGGGCAGGGCAAGGGGGACATGCTGACCTCATTCTTCTGGGTCTCTTGTCTGCCCCACAGCCCACTATGACAAGTGTGTCATCAACCTGAGGGAGCAGTTCAAGCCGGACATGACCCAGGTGCTGGACTGCATCTTCTCACACGCACAGGTGGCCAAGAAGAACCAGCTGGTGATCATGCTGATAGTAAGATGGGGACCAGCACCCCAGGTCGGGGTGGGGCAGGGGCTTTTCTCCCTCTTCCTCCTTCTCCTCCTCACCCTCCTCTTCCTTCCCCCCCTTTTCTGTTCTGGCGTGGAACCCAGGTCCTAATCCTGCTAGGCAATTCTCTGTCACAAAGCCACCCCCAGCCTAGTCCCAATACTTTCTAGAAAGGGCCAGAAAGTAAAGACTTAAACTTTGCAGGTGGTTTGGTTGACCTAGCTGTTTGATGTTGCCATTTCTTATAGTCTGACTGCACAATAAAACTTTATTTGTAACAGTGGGCAGTGACACAAAGGACCTGCTCTGTGCCAAGCCCTCTTTGTTGCTTTAAACATTTATTAATTAGTTTTAAAGATTGTATACTAAATTCATTTGATTATTTTTATTATTGTTGTTAATTTTGACATTAGGACTCCCTATATGGCTCAGGCTGATCTTGAACTCCTAGCTAGAGAGATTCTTCTGCTTAAGATTCCTGAGCATTTGGGACTGTAGAAGAGCACCACTGTGCGCCATCATTGCTAAGTTCTCCAGCTCCAAGGGATGTGGACTGTTGTCACTGTCCTTTGGGAGAGTACAGAGAGTTGGAGTTACAGCTTACTGAAGTGCCAGGAACCTAACTCAGGTTCTCTGCGAGAACATTAAACATTCTTCAGTCCGTATGAAGTGATCTCCTTGCAGCCACAGAGAGGGGAGGGGACGAGCAATACTACAGCTGTCTGACCCTATTGGGACTTGAGAGGGAGAAAGCGACAGGCTGCTCTTGGGATTCCACAGGAGTGAGCGCTTGTTATGATTGGGACAAATCATGCATCTAGGTGAGAGGTGACTCAGCCTATGTGTCTCCATGGTGACTCCATGTGTCTTACAGGACAGTGTGGAGGTCAGTGGCTTAGCAAACCTGCTTCCTCCCATCACAGACCTCTCTCCAGTGGCTGTTTAGAGACCTCCTCTTTGGTCCCCCAAGCCCTTCTTACAGCAAAGACACGAGGAAACGGGCCATGTGTGCAGTGCAGTCTGCAGCAAAGAAGCTCCTCCCTTGGCAGAAGGGAGGCATGCATGGCCAGGGAGATGGCTCGCTCAGTGGATGGAACATGTGTGGACTCCCAGCATCCACATAAAAAGCCAGTGGATGTGGTGGCCCACTTGTAATCCCAGTGGAGGTGGAGATAAGGGATTCCCTAAGGCAAGCTGCCTAGGGTACTAGCCAAATCAGTGAGTTCCGAGTTCCAGGTTCAGGAGAGACCCTGGCTCAGAAAATACAGTGGAGAGCAATGGAAGAAGACATATGAGGTGGTCTGGTCTTGTTCCCACAGGCATGTGTGCACATGTGCATGCTCACACACATATAGTGCCCACTGCCCCATACATGGTAAAAAGGTCTGCTATTTCCCTTCCCATCAGATGTGAGGGTCCATGAGTAAGGGAATGAATGTGTGATGTGAGTGAATGAGTGGTGGTGCCCGTGTGACAAGAGGCAAGGGCTTTTTCAAAGCTGGCTGGCTATGTCCAGAGAGTTGAGGTTAGACCTCCCCCCCGGACCAGGCAAGTGCTGGCCAGATCCCCAGCAAAGCCAACCTGGGTTTTGTTGTTGTCCCTGAAGGATGAACTCTGTGGCCCAGACCCTGTCCTGTCAGATGAGCTGACCTCCATCCTCAACGAGCTCACACAGCTGAGCAGGAGTGAGCACTGCAAGGTGGCCCTCAGAGCCAGGCAGGTTGGTCTCAAAGTGTGTTGCTGTGCGTGTGTGCATGCATGTGTGTGTGCATGTTTGCATATGTGTGTTGCTGTGTGCAAGTGTGTGCATGTGCTGATGTGTGTGTACATGCATGTGTGTGTGCATGTGTGTTGCTGTGTGTGTATGCATGTGTGTGCATGTGTTGATATCTGTGTGTGCATGCATGCATGTGTATGTGCGTGCGTGCATGGATTGTGTTGCTGTGTGCTTGTGTGTGTGCATTTGTGTTGCTGTGTGCGTGCGTGCATGTGTGAGTGTGTGTTGCTATGTGTGCATGCGTGTGTGTGCATGTGTGTGTGCGTGCATGCGTGTGTGTGTGCATGTGTGTGTGCGTGCATGCGTGTGTGTTGCTCTGTGTGCGCAAGTGCATGTGTGTGTGCGTGGCCCTGCCCCCTCCCAGCTTCTCTCATCTCTGTCTTCCCTCTTCTTCCCTACAGGTCCTGATCGCCTCCCACCTCCCCTCCTATGAGCTGCGACACAACCAGGTAGAATCCATCTTCCTGTCTGCCATTGACATGTACGGCCACCAGTTCTGCCCAGAAAACCTCAAAGTGAGTCTTTGGGACCATGGGTTTTCCTTCCCCTCAAGGTGCTCCCAGTTTAGTGACACAGAGTTCATTGTGACTGGGATGGTCCCAGGGGACACCTGCAGGCTCTGGGAGCTTCAGGTGTGGAGGCCTGTTCACAGGATGCACAACACAACTGGCTTGAGGCTTTTCTGGCCAGTACAGGCTTTAAATTAAGGTGTTCTGGAACATGCCAGGAGGCATGAGCCCTTTGTGTGGTAGTGGGGTAGGGCACTTGGCCTTTTTCCAGTCTCTTGCCAGGGTCCTGGCTTGTTGTAAACTTCTAGACACCAGTCAACATTTAAAGCTGGGGCCTTGTCCTGGCCACAGTCACCGCACACCCCCTCACTGTCCCATCTCCCAAGACTGTGTGCAAAGGAGTTCCCTGCTTTGGAAGACCTGACTGCGACAGTGGTTGCGACACAGCCTTCTTGTGCCTGCTGCTCCTGCCCAGCTTCTGGTCAGATCTGCTCATGCTCTGTTTGCTTTTCGTCTCCTTCTGTTTCCCGTAGAAATTGATACTTTCTGAAACAACTATATTCGATGTCCTGCCAACTTTCTTCTACCATGCTAACAAGGTCGTCTGTATGGCGTCGCTGGAGGTAAGTCGTAGCAAGTCATCTAGAGTGTTCGCCTGCCTGCCTTCACAGCCCGACCCTGAGCAGTGCACCTGGCACGACCTTTTCTCTTCAGGGAAGCTCAGAGTGGGGAGGTGACTTTCTCAAGGCCACATAGCCAGAGACAACAAAGTTGGTGCGAGGAATACTGCCGTGCCCTGTGGCATCACAGACTCCTCCAAACAGGGCACAGCTTGATGCCACACCCCAGTGCCAAGTCAGACGCACCTTGTCCAAATTCACGAGTGTTTCGTATCTCGGACAGACTTCCCTGCCTGGAGCAGAAAATGCAGGCGACCTGCCTTGGGACAGGGAAGGGCTTTCCCAGTGGAACAGCTGCTGGGTTCCCTGAGCACAGGAGCCCAGCAGTGTTCAGGTCCTCTCAGGAATGCCGCTTGCAAATGGGAGGCGGTGACTCCTGTCTTCAGGGCCTCCCTTAACCCTGGACTGGTGGCTTGATCTCACCCTTTACCCTCATGCTCAGTCTCCCCTCCTCGTGAGCCCCTCCCTTTTCCTGCACCTTTTAGACCCTGTGGGTCACCCACTCCATGTCAGGTTTGCCTAGGGCTTCATGGTGACTGGTTTGGGTCTTTGAGCACATGACAGCTGCAGGGGCCCTTACCTCAAGGCCAGCGCACCCATCAGGCATGCTGACGACTGTGAAGGCTTTCTCTAGGATGTACCATGTAAAAACTTTTAGTTAATAAATTCATTTGTGTGTGAGAGAGACAGAGAAAGAGTTCAAGACTGTGTGTGTACCGTGGAGACACATAGAGGTTAAAGTTCATCTGTTTGGGTGAGGCAGGGTCTCTCATTTCTGCTGCCTCCCCTCTCACTGTGGGGACACTGGGAATACAGATGCACGCCACCACATCTGGCTTTCTACAGGGGATATGGAAATCAAATTCAGATTGCCAGGCCTGCACAGATGTTGCTTTTACCCACCGAGCTGTCTCTGTGGCTCCAGGACGGACTTTCAGAAGTTCCAGTTCTGTCTCAGGTGCATTGGCCGACGTGGTTCAATGTTTTCCTGGTGACTCAGGAGCACCGGGAATGGACAGTCTAGGCTCAGTCTCTGGAAGACAGAGGAAAACAGATTTTATTTTTAAATCCCTAAAGGGTTAGGGTCCCCAAGCACATTCAAGTTCAATGATGTACACAGGTCTTGGGTTGTCACGGTCACATCTGTCATGTTTTACACAGAGTGGAAGGCAGACAACCAAGAGAAAGGCATATGAGTGATACTGAGGGGACCAGGGTGGGACTCCTGGGGTCTTCTCCAAGGGAGCTGCTCTGACACCTGGGAAGCTCATGGGACAGCAGGTGTTTTTAGCATCGGGGGTTTTCAGTGAGGACTGGGCTCAGGAACCCTCTGCCTGGTGCATAGTGGTGTCAGAACTATGAGACCAAAAGCACTTGTCCATCATGGAGCATCAAGGTGTTTAGGCCCCAGGAAGTTTATCAGAGAAAAGAGGGAATGTGCCCCAAATCCGGGCTCCTCCTGCAGCCTCTCTGTTGCTGAGGCCTGCAGTGCTGACCCCATGGCTCTCTCTAGGACAGTGTGGGCCAGCCTGGCTAGTGAGCACCGTATACACAGATGCACACACTCACTTTTTCAGGGTGGCTTCTGCGCTGCAGCAGAAACAGTGTCTCCTACTGTCTTGAGAAATCCACTTTCATGCAGCTTAGGGAGCCTGCAGAAGTCCTGTGCAGAACGCTTCACCCCATCAGAGCCCACTGGTCTCTGAATGCCACTGTCCTTCTGCCCTGGCAGGTTTATGTGCGGAGAGGCTACATCGCCTATGAGCTAAACAGCCTACAGCACCGGGAGCTCCCAGATGGCACCTGCTTTGTGGAGTTCCAGTTCATGCTGCCGTCTTCCCACCCCAACCGGTATGGAATGTTTCTCCTTGTTTTTTTCCTCACTCTCTTGTCTCTAGAAGGATCCAGCAAGTATGTCTGGCTTCCGGGGAGCCGCAAAGGAGACCTTTTCCCACCTATAGGGCTCCTGTGGCCTTGCACACTCATCTGTAGAATGGAGATGATCATCCACGTCTGTCCCTGTCTCCTGTCTAGTGACCCATGTGCTGCCTTAAAAGACGGTAAATGGAGCTGAAATGACAATGCAGCTCCCCAGTCCCAAAGTGCTCGGCATGGTCCTGCGAGATGGCAGCACAGCAGGGCGCACTCCCAAGTCCAAGTTCCTGCCACCAGCTGAGGGCCACTGTGCAACTGTCCTCCTTCCCAGGGAGGGCGGGGCAGCTCTGGCCTTTGTGCACAGTCTTTTCATACCTCATGGCTCACCCCTCCCATACCTGATTCCAGAGTCCTCACGTGACCAGACTGGATTAGTTCCTGGGAGCAGTAGCCCTCTAAATCCTTAGCAGTTACTGACCTTATCCCAAGGGAGATTCGGTGGGAGAAGAATGAAAGGAGCAGAGGCCTGGAATGATTCCAGGGCCAAGCTTGCCTTCTTACCAGCTGCCTAGAGCGGGGGCTCTCCAGGGGAAACTGAGGCTGGGAGCTTATCCCCTCTATGCTCACCTATTTGGATTTACCCTGGAACTATGTTGGGACTGAATTTTAACTGCATCATTCATTCATTCACTCACTCACTCAATGCCTGGGCTCCTTGTCTACTCCATGTCCAAGGGATCTGATGCGATCCTTCAGCGCCTGCCCTAACTGCAGTCCCCTGTAGGCCCCGTCTCAGGGAAGGCTCTTATCCTGTGCTGCCCCAACCTCTCTCCCACCTCCCTGCAGGATGGCCATGCCCATCACCGTCTCTAACCCTGACCTGCTCAGACATAGCACAGAGCTCTTCATGGACAGTGGCTTCTCCCCACTGTGCCAGCGCATGGGGGCCATGGTCGCCTTCAGGAAATTTGAAGAGTTCACCAGGTATGGAGCAGGAGCTGCGAGACTTCCCCAACCCCCAGCCATTCATTCACTAACACTTGGGCTCAGGGAAACCCAGACACAGGCACAGCAGTTAAGAATTATAGACCCCGAGTGATGGGAAAGGTTGGTCCATGGTGCCACGAGATGTAACTAGGTAGGAGCCCGAAGCTGTGGCATGCTATTGCACCACAAGGACGGACCACATCCTTTTGAGGCAGGACCCTCAGTTTTCCCCTGTCCCACATCCCCAGGAACTTTGATGACGTCATCTCCTGCTTTGCCAACGTGCCTAAAGACACTCCCCTCTTCAGGAAGGCCTGCACCTCCCTGTATGAGGATGATGGCAAGGTAAGCCCAGCAGATAATGTGCAGCACTGGGGAGGGGCAGCCTGTGGCCCTGCCCTCTTGCCCCCAGCCCTTGTTTTTCTCTTGCAGAGCCTTCCAGAGGAGCCCATCCACATCCTGAATGTGGCCATCCAGTGCGCTGAGCACCTGGAGGACGACGCTCTGGTGCCAATTTTCCGCACCTTTGTGCAATCCAAGGTATTCCCAGAGGACAGGCTGTCGTCCCCCGCTCTGTGTTGCTGTCACAGAATGCCTGAGGTTGGGAATAAAGTAAAACCTTTATGGGAGACTAGAGAGATGATTCAGCAGTTAAGAGCTCTTGTTGCTCTTGCAGAGGACTCGTGTTCAATTCCCCGTACCTACACGACAGTTTACAACTGTCTTTAACACTGCTACACAGATATACAAAGAAGCATAACTCAGATACATAAAATAAATCGAATTTTTTAAAAGTTTATGCAGCCCACAGTTCTGGAGGTTGCACCAGCAACTGTGCTGGCTCTTATCATGGCTCCTGCAGCTTCACAGCATGTGAATGGTGATCTGCTCAGGATCTGCAGGAGAGGGAGGGGGCCGCACTTGCTCTTGGTATAACCCTTGCTCACTGAACTGACCCTTGCTGTGAGACCCTCTCCACGGGTGTTGTCTCCAGGACCCAATGACATCAGTCAGAGGTGACACCTCCTCAAAGCCTTTTACACTGCAAGAAACTAAGCCAGTCAGTTTCCATGGTAACCATAGGCACAGGTTTTCATGGTAACAGGTTCCTTCAGAGGAAGGCTGGGCCTGGGGAGGGTGCTGAGCACCTGGATGGTCTGGGGGAGTTTGAGGCCCAGACCTGGTGTCTGCTAGCCCTTGTGAGAGGACATGGCGGACCTCAGCGTCTTCAGCAGTGATGCAGGAAGAGAGAGTCTCTCCCAGGCTGATTCAATGAGGAAATGACCGATGTTACACACATGTGCCTATTTAGAAGCAGAGGTCAGAAATATTTGGGGGAAAGGAAACTTGTGAAGTGGCCACAGAATTGTGCAGACCTGTGGCGGCTGTCCCTTGCAGATGTCCTCATGCAAAGCCAGCTGCTGTGTCTATTTCAGACTTCCAGCTGCAGACAGGTGTGAGCAGAGTGAGGGGTATGGCACTGCCAGGCCAGCGGGTTTCGTCACTGTGTGACTTTCCCCTCTGAACCTCAGTTTCTCTATTTGTGAAGTGGGATGCTAAGATCCACCAGCCAGGCTATCTGAACGTTAGTCCTTGGTCCTCCTGATTTGGTCTAACCTCATGTCGGGAATTCTGTCTGTCTGTATGCATGTCCCTGTAGGAGGGACCTCTTCCCTCCACCTGGCTTGGGGCCCTGCAAAAGATGCTTTCTGGTCCAGGGAAGGAATGCCAGGTTCTGAGTTCTGTTAACTGGGGACATTATTTTTGTGAATGAATGCCTTTAGCCTTTATCTCTTTAATCAGTAGTTCAGGTTGTTCAGTGAAGAAAACCTTTTAACTGCAGACACATCAGAAAGTAGGTTTTATTTATGTGTTTGTGGAAGCAAGGGGACAACTTGTGTGAGTTGATTCTCTCTTCCACCATATGAACTGTGGGGATCAAACTTAGATTGTCAGGTCTGGACACAAGTGCCTCTATCTCCTGAGTTCCAGAAAGTAGTTTAAAAACAAAACCCACAGTCCCATCCTCCAGGCAGGATGAGAGGAATTTATCTCCACTCCTCTGCTCCACTAATTTCTTCCTGTCCCAGCTGTTAGTGCTTTCAGTTGCTGCCCCACTGTGTGATAGGACCCCTAAGCAGTTGCTGCCCCACTGTGTGATGAGACCCCTGAGCAGTTGCTGCCCCACTGTGTGATGGGAACCTCTGACCAACTGCTGCCTCACTGTGTGAAGGGACCCTCTGACCAACTGCTGCCCCACTGTGTGAGGGGACCCTCTGAATAGCTGCTGTCCCACTGTGTGAAGGGATCCTCTGACCAACTGCTGCCCCACTGTGTGACAGGACCCCTGACCAGTTGCTGCCCCACTGTGTGAAGGGACCCTTTGAATAGTTGCTGCCCCACTGTGTGACAGAACCCCTGAGCAGCAGCTGCCCCACTGTATGAGAGGATACCTGAGCAGCAGCTGTCCCACTGTGTGAAGGGACTTCTAAACTGGAGGCTGCTTTGCCTGATCCCTAGCCACATCAAATGCAGCTCAACAATTCTTATCTAAGGAGAGTGGTGGGGAGAGGTGTGAGGCTCATCCCTGCAAGGATGGGCAGTGAGAAATCCCACAGAGTATCATGGGCGCCACATAGTTGTGGAGAGGAGCCACTCCAGGGGTATAGCTGCGATAGGTGAGAGATTATGTGTTATGTTTGGTGCACTGAAGAGAGGCATGCTAGAAGAGTATGTGCCTAGTAGGGTGGGCATGTGTGCATTTTATTAATGGGACTTTTGTATTAAACATGTTGGATGGTACACATTTGCATACAGCTCATACATACACATATACATATGCATTCACTCAAGCGCACACATCCACATGCATTCACTCATGGGCTCACATCCACGTGCATTTACCCATGCACTCACATCCACGTGCATTTACTCATGCACTCACATCCATGTGCATTTACCCATGCACTCACATCCACGTGCATTTACCCATGCACACACATCCACACACACTCATGTACTCACATCCATGTGCATTTATTCATGCCCACACATCCACGTGCCTTCACTAATGCACACACATCCACACACATTCACTCATGCACACACATCCACACACATTCACTCATGCACTCACATCCACACA
>JAQHUG010000089.1:3337664-3374244 GCA_028555095.1 Dicrostonyx torquatus | reverse complement strand
TTGTGAGTTCGAGACCAGCCTGGTCTACAAGAGCTAGTTCCAGCGCAGGCTCCAAAGCCACAGAGAAACCCTGTCTCGAAAAACAAAACAAAACAAAAACAAAAACATGAATGGAATGTGGGCTACATTCCTAAGGTGTCTCATTGGGTAGAAGCAGATATTCCAAAGCTCAGACTATCAAAACACTTCTGGTCCCTATCATTTGGGCCATTCGAGCTCTACACATGAACACACACATGCACACATGAGTGCACACACGTTCCCACCACAGTGTGTAACCAGGCAGGGCCTGAGGCTGTGTGTGAGGAAGAGAGATGAGTTCAGAGTGGTCACATGGTTTACAGGTGTTGTGAGCCTGAGGTGTGCAGCTGTGCAGTTGATGCCTTCAACAGCCATCCTGGGCGGCATTGGCACCTTAAAACTTCTGGTGGCTGTTGAGTCCACGGAACTGGAGTCCCTGTCTCACTGAGTGTGTTTTTAAGGGATTTAGATACCTGTACCTGACGCCCCAAGACTACACCCAGATGAGCGCCCAGAACTCCGTGCACTGCAAGCACATTGAGGATGAAGGTGAATCCAGGTAAACATAACATGGCTGGCAAGCCCTAGTGCAGAGGCAGTTCAGCCCAGCTGCCTGGAAGGGGCGCGCGCGCATCTCTAGGCTTGTGGGTGGTGGACCCCTGAGCTTCCATGTGGGATGCTGATGACTTAACCATTTGGGACAATCTCCAGGTGACTCATCCAAGTGATTCACTTCTCCCTCCCCTCCTCCTTCCCTCGGATCCTCTGTCCCTCTGCCCTCTCCCTCCTCTTTCCTTTTCTCTGCTGAGCCTTGCACGCGGTAGGCAGGTGCTTTGCCATTGCGTCATACCTGTGGTTTGTCCTTTACTTGAGATAGCAGAGCTCAGGCAGGGAACAGTAAACTAAGTTCTCATGAAGTCTCAGGGACAAAAGCTCACAGTTTATGACCCAGTTATCCCAAAGACTCAGTGGTCATCTGGGTGCCTGAGACTGTCAGAGCATCAAACAAGCTAGCAGTCTCTAGTGACTTTCTGGAATGTGAATTTCACGAGAAACATTTTTTAAAGCTTTGTTTACTTATGTCTGTAGTGTTCTATACCCTTGCTTGCCAGAAGAGGGCACCAGATCTCATTCTACATGGTTGTGAGCCACCATGTGGTTGCTGGGAACTGAACCAGCACCTTTGGAAGAACAGCCAGTGCTCTTAACCTCTGAGCCATATTTCCAGCCCTGAGAAACATTTTTTTTTTTAATTCTGTAATGAAATAAGTTTGGGCAATACTCAGTTAACTGTACCTGTCAGAACATCTTCCTACAAGCCTGCTGGTGTCTCACCTTTTCAGGTCATGAATCATGACTGATTGGTCGTGAACTAAGTGTCTTTCCCTCATAGTCTCTGGTGTCCCCACAGACCAGAGGCTGAGTTAATTTTCTGTGGGATGTGCGGTAAGGTGGCACCTCACTAACAGTCTCAACCTTGATCTTTTTAGATTAGTGTCCCAGGGTCCTGAGCCCCTGTCTTTGCTTTGCCTCTGATTGTTCTGTGTCTCAGCAAACGTTTTGTCTTTGCCTATCTCTCCTGCCCCACACCTGTGGGAAATGAGTGCTTCTGGTTTTGTTTTTGGAGCCTTGGCTTTAGTCGTGTTTGGTCCTTGCAGATACGTCATCATGGATGTCATAGGGAAGAGTGCCAACCTAGGCGTGGAGAATCTGAGGGGCTCAGGCATGATCGCAGGAGAGGCCTCCCTGGCTTACGAAGAAATTGTCACCATTAGCATGGTGCGTTCCCTTATGGTCTCTTCCTTCTCATTTTCTTCCCTGTTTTTGTGTGTTCCTCTGTGTGTGTGTGTGTGCATGTGCGTGTGTGTATGCATGTATGTATACACATGAGTTCACGTACACATAGAGGTCAGAGGTCAACATCAGGCACCTTCTCCAATTACTTTTCACATTTTGGGGAGCAGAGAGTCTCATTGAACCTGAGCTGATTTGGCTGTGACAGGCCAATTTGACTCTGGCTGGCCAGTTTGGCTGGCAAGCTCCAGGGCTCCTCTTGCCTCTGCTTCCCCAGCACTGAGACTATGGGCACGCATGGCCACGCCTGAGTTTTCATGGGTGCTAGGAGTCTGAACTCACATCCTTATGGTTGTTTGGCGAGCACTTTGCTGACTGAGCCGTCTCCCCAGGCCCTCGCCTCTCTTTCCTGAGACTTGATCTTACCGTCTAGCCCATGCTGGCCTCAAGCTTGAAGTCCTTGCTGTCTAAGCTTCTTGAGTGCTGGCACCAACCACGCCTGGCCTTCTGCTCTGTGTGTGACTACATTTTGTCAGTACAGCAGTGCCTGGAGCTCATTACCGTCACAGAGCCCAGTCTTGTCTCAGCTTAATCAGCTATGTCAGACTCTTTCTCTGAATCCCTGAAACCTTAGCACTCAGGAGGCTGAGGCAGGAAAATCACTCTGAGTTCAAGTCAGTCTGGTCTATGTAGCAAGTTCTGGGCTAGCCAAGGCTACATAATGGAACCTTGTCTCAGAACCAGACAAACGCAAAATTAAATTAAAAAATAGGGGCCCATCGAGACCCCATTTGACTACGTGGTTCAGTCTGTGAAACCCACATGACAGCAGGAGAGAACTGACCGCCACATGCGTGCTTGGACAAGCACACTCACAAATACATATGCACACAAAATAAATAAATGCAAATTTTTAAATAAAAATAAAGGTGTTTGACAGTTTTATATTACAGGTCACCCCATCCCCATGACCTTTCCAATCCTGTGCTGTTTCAGGCGGTGACAGAACTCTTCAGTGAGAACCTGTCACTCAGGGCCTGCTTCACAGGCTGCCCAGGGATCTAATCATAGCTAATTAGCCACAGCAGGAAGGGGAGGGGAGGTGGCCATGTGCCCCTGCAATCCCAGTGCTTGGGATGCCGAGGGAGGGGGATCTGGAGTTTGAGGCCAGCCTGGGCTACATAACAAAAGCTTGTTTCAGAGACCCAGGAGATCGTGGCCCGTGGTATTGATTCGGTGCAGATTTTCCTCAGGGGTCAGCAGTTCCCACACATTCTCTAGGCCATGGCAGATGGGCTCAGCACCCGCAGTGGCCAGTGTGTGCCGTTGGCCTTCCCGATGCTCTTCTGGTTGACCTCCTTCCTTTCATATAAAAGTCACATGGTTTACTTTGGGACCCTCGGCTTCTAAAGAGAAAGGGTTGGGCTGGAGAGATGGTTCAGCTGTTAAAGGCTAGGCTCACAAAAATATAAGAAAAAAGGTTAATTTGGACTCGGAGTTTCAGAGGTCCACATGGTCTCTTGGCCCTGGTGCTTTGAACCTCTTGTGGGAACGTGTGGCAGAGACTGGTTGCTCAGCAGAGCAGAGAGAGGAAGCTGCCAGCCCGGTCTTATGGTTCTCATGTAACAAGAATCTACCACCTTTAGCTGGGCCTCTGAGGAGTGTTTAAGGTACAGATAATAGCAGAAGCCAAGCTTGAACAGGTGCTGGGAGAAAGCCAGGCTCCAGCCAGCTGTGGCGCACACCTGTAATCCCAGTACCTGGGAGGCAGAGGCAGGTGGATCATCTTTTAGAGAATTCTAGGCTGGCTGTGGCTATACAGTGAGAAACCACTCTCCATGGGGGGTGAGCCCACCAGCCTCTGGTTTTGTCTCCACAGGTGACCTGCCGCGCCCTCGGAATTGGGGCCTACTTGGTGAGGCTTGGCCAGCGGGTGATCCAAGTGGAAAACTCCCACATCATCCTCACTGGAGCCAGTGCTCTCAACAAGGTAGTGTTGGGCCTGGGGAGGGGACCCAGTCAGACATCGCGTGGCCCGCTGTCTTCACCAGCTATTATTGCTAACTTTGGCTGTGGAGAGACGCCATGACCATGGCAACTCTTATAAAGGAAAACATTTAATTGGCTTATACTTCAAAGGTTTAGTCCATTATCACAATGGCAGGAAGCATGGCTGCATGCAGGCAGATGCGGTGCCAGAAAGGGAGCTGAGAGATCTGCATTTGCACCAGCAGGCAGTAAGGACAGACACCTGAAACCTCAAAGCAAACCCTCCCCCTCGTGACAGACTTCCTCCAACAAGGTCACACCTCCTACTGTCACCCCCTGTGAGTCTGGGGAACATTTTTATTCAAACCACCAGCTATTGTGGGTTCACAATACAAACCAGTTTCTGACCTTTAATCCCAGCACTTGGGAGGCAGAGGCAGATGGATCTCTGTGAGTTTGAGGCCAGCCTGGTCTACAGAGTGGGTTCCGAGATAGCTAAGAAACCCTGTCTTGAAGAGACAGCAACAACAAAAACCCAGTTCCCTTCCTGAAGCAAGTGCTATATTTTTTTTTCAGTTTGCAGTTTTCCCATCCCCTTGTGACCCCCACTCTTGGAACTAGCTCTCCAGCTTACATTATGAAAGACGTGCCATACTTTGCAGGATACTAAGAAAGGCCCCATTTGCACAATTTTGCTTCTTCTATGTTTTGGGAGAACTCTTACGTTTCGGCTTGCCTGTGGTTAAGTCTGACCCATGAGTGTGAAAACCAAGAACCTACTTGTTTTAGTGTACTGCAGGATTTCCCACGTGGCCCTGGAGTCCCCATGCTTAATGTCCACTCAGAGCCCACTGGGGAGTTCCATGTGTGGCTTTGCATCAGCAGCATCTGGGTGGACATTTGTCCCCTAGACCCAGCGGCAGACCTGCTGCTGAAGCAGGAACTCTTTATGTCCAAACGGGCATTGGTGATTCCCGAATTGGGCTGCATATTAGAGTTTCCCAGAAATCTTAAGGACACAGGGACCACCAATGCCTAGTGCTCCCCCTGAAAACCCTGAAGGGATCGGTCTGGGTACAGCCTGGGTGGCAGGTGTTTCAGAAGCTCCCAGGTCATTCTGACAGGCAGCCAGAGCAGAGGACCCAGCAAGATGGAGTGTCCTTGCTAACTGTGCTGTGTCAACTCAGGTCCTGGGAAGAGAAGTCTACACGTCCAACAACCAGCTGGGGGGTGTGCAGATCATGCACAACAATGGGGTCTCCCACGTCACTGTGCCAGATGACTTCGAGGGAGTCTGTACCATTCTGGAATGGCTGTCATATATACCGAAGGTGCGCTATTCCCTGGCAGCCTGGGAGCCTGAGAGCCTGTGGGATTAGGTTCCTTGTGGTAGGGAGGGTGGGGAAAAGAGCACCATATGTGGGACCAGGCTTGCTTGGCCTCCCCGCCCCCACCCCGACACCCAGCCTTGACCTTTGCTTTTGGGGAGGCTCTGATGTGCTGTAGGATGTAGGGGCGGTGTCTGCTGATCCTTTAGAAAAGGGTGACATTGGACCACAGCGGGCCTCATACCTCATGGTCAGCCTGGATCCATTCCTGGCTTCCTCTTCAGGAGCACTGTAATCCTGGACCAGCCTCCCAATCCTTCTGACCTTTATCTTTCTCCTTTCTGGAGTTGTGTTACCACGGCGATGAGGGGGACTGATGCCCAGCTCTCTGCAGATCCTCCCCAGGGCTCCCCTGGACTATACTGATTAGCTACCGGTCGTCCCCACAGGACCACTACTCTAACTAGATCTCGACTAGCAGATATTTGTGCCTCAGTTTCTTCAATCGCCCAGCTGAGAGAATGCAGGTCCTGAGTGGCTCCCGGTCTCTGTCTGAGCTCTAAAAGGTCTCAAGAGAATGCAGACAGAAGTTGCCAATCATTTTACAGTTGGCCTGAGGGCTGCACAGCTAGACATGCGCACAGTCGGAGGGGAGAGCACTCAGGTGTGTGGGGGTCCTCACTGCCATCCATGCCCCAGGAACTGAATGAAATGGCTTTGGCATTTTTTTTTTCTAGGACAATCGCAGCCCAGTCCCAATCATCACTCCTACTGACCCCATTGACAGGGAAATTGAATTCATCCCATCCAAAGCTCCCTATGACCCCAGGTGGCTGCTTTCAGGAAGGCCTCACCCAAGTAAGTTGTAAAGTGTTTTTTGGAGACTCCAGATTTGGGGATTTTTTTCTTGGTCTACTGTAAAGGGCCATTTTGGTGGAAGCATTTATATCTGTCCATATTTACCAGGGTGGGTGCATGTGAGCTCAAAGGAGGGGTTGGACCAACAAGGGTTGGAAACAGCTCTGGTTTCTGGAGCCAGGGGCTAGGGTTCAGCACTGCCCAGGGCCTCCCTCCTGCCTCTCTCTCTGGCTAGACCCCCACAGAGGAGGCTGGCTTCTTTCACACACACACACACACACACACACACACACGAGCACACTCATGAACCTATACTTTCTCCTTCTCTGTCTTGGGGTGAACTTGGTTCTGAGAACTACCTTCATGGGAAAGCTCAGCTGTCCCATCACCCGAACTGACCCACGTCTTGAATTTTGTGTGCCGTGCCAGAGGCAAGGGTTCCAATGGCCTCTTGGGTTTATAGACCCTTTCCCTCCTGCAGTGGCTCCATTAGAAGGCATCCGGTTTCTTACCCCTGTGTGCTATATCCTGTGGATAGCCCCGAGCCCTGAGGCAGAGGCTGAAGCAGGAGGGTTTATTCCCTGGCATCCAGCCACTGCCAGGCCTTCTACCTCTTGTCAGAGTGGCGGCCATTTGTGTCACCCTCTCAACACCATCCCCACCCCCACCCATCAGTGGCTACATTGCTGCTGTCACAGTGTGTCTCTCTGGGATATGGGGGAGCTGTTCCCTCTCAGGGATAATGAGCTATAGCCAGTGGGCCAGAATAAGGTTCTTCAGCAGAAAGGGCACAGGACTATATGGTCAAAGCCAGCTGCTGCAGTGTGCCCACCAGGCAGACCCTGGGCCTCTCCAGCCCTCAGCCACTGCCACCCTTCTGCCCGCAGCTCTGAAGAGTTCCTGGCAGAGCGGATTCTTCGACCATGGCAGTTTCATGGAAATCATGGCACCCTGGGCTCAGACCGTGGTGACCGGACGAGCAAGGTGACACGAGATGGGGGTGGGCTGTACACAGCTACCCACCAGGCACGGGACTCTCAAGCACGAGGCCAGGACTGCCAAGGCTCTTTTCTCCTTGGTCTCTGACTTTTATGAATGCAAAAGGCAAATTTAGGGAGTAAGGAGATGGCTAAGGCCATATAAGCCTAAGGACCCAGCAGTGCAGGGGATCCCAGCACTATGGTTACAGAGCCAGAGCCTAGCATTTGCTGGTAAACTCCAGGTTATGACAGAAGATGAGATAGAGAATGGCTGAGGAAGAAACCCGACAGTGAACTCTACATGCAGGTACACACACACACACACACACACACACGCACACGCACACATGCACACGCACACCCCTCCCACCTACTCCCCCCCACATGCACACGCACACACATGCATATGCACACACACTCACACCCCTCTCACCTACTCCCACCACCACACATGCACACCCCTCCCACCTACTCCCCCCCACATGCACACGCACGCACATGCACACGCACACACGCACGCACACACATGCACACACACACACACGCACACCCCTCCCACCTACTCCCACCACCACACATGCACACGCACACACGCACACCCCTCCCACCTACTCCCCACCCACATGCATACACGTGTACACGCACACCCCTCCTACCTACTCCTCCACCACAGTGTATGCTTATATACCTCATGGACTCCAAAAATAAATAAGTAAAAAGAAAACGTGTGAACTGAACAAGGATGACACCAATAAACATGCCAAACAGGTCAGGGAAAACCCCACCCAAAGAACTGCAGGCAACCGAGGAAGCTGGGAGCAGGAGAGGTTGTCTACCCCAGGGAATAACACGCCAATTAACTGTCCAGTGCCAAACGATCAGCCCTGCAAACTTACATACAAGTTGGCATTATATGGATCCAACAGGTTTTGTGTGTGTGTGTGTGTGTGTGTGTGTGTGTGTGTGTGTGTGTGTAAGGGGAACTCCTCCATAGCTGTAGCTGGCTCCTAAGATTCGCAGTAGCCTTAATCTATCTGCCTTTTGTCTTCAGCGCCTTCTACACGAGAGTGTCTTTGAAGGTGCAAAGCCTATGCAAAACTTGACTGGGAAAAATCAGGAAAACTGTGGTATACCTGATGGAGAATTTGCATTTGGCATTGTCCCTTTTGGAAGCTTAATTAAGATGTTTTGGGGACATGGAAGTCAACTTGTTAAAGTGTAGACTAGAGGATAATAAAGAAGCCCCAGTCACCAGAGAGTGTGGTCAAAGCTGTGTCCTATAACTTACCTTTCGGATTCCCAGACATCACAGCTACACACCCAGATCACGGAGTCCCCCAGAACCAACCAGGAGTCCTGTATGTAGAAGCAAAGAGTCCTTATTCTTACACAAGTTTGCAAACTCTGTCTCTCCCTGTGTCCATCATATTGGAGTGATCGGAGAGCCCCATGCTCAGTCAGAGTTGGGTTTTTATACTAGTAAAGGCAGGGGTGAGGGGTTTCTAAGGTTCAGAGCCCCTGATTGACTGACATTTGTCTAGGGTGTCCTGGTGGGTGTGTGCTGGCAGGTGGTCCTATCTACAATGGTTGGAACATTAGCAATTTCCTTTGGATGGTCTGTGTAAAATTTTTGCGGCCCAACAAACCTCTCTGCCTATGCAATAATCCAAATCAGACCAAATCAAACCAAATTAGAAAAAGCCCAGGTTTAATGGATGCCAGTCCTCCTGGGTAGCCCTTCAGGCCCCCTGGGGAGGGGAAAGGAGAACTGGAAAGACAATGTGTTCGGTCTCTGGGTGGGGGTACAGCTTAAATAGCCTGTGGGAGAGGTCTTGACCCTCTCTGGGGAGGGGTTTGGTGGGCTTTCTCAGAGCTGGAGTCTGGACTGTGTCAACTCCCAAGGAAGGGGGCTTGGGATGGATGCAAGGGAGTGGGGTGATGCTTCCAACCCAACATCCCAGACTCCTTGGATATATGGGTGTCAGTCTGCCCTGGGTGGTGCCCGGGTGGTCTCAGTTTGTGGTCTTTATCAGAACCAGGTGTTTCCTCAGGGTAAACAACTGAGACTCAGGCCTCTGTTGAGTTTGTCCTGGCTGCATCCTGTATTAGGATGACCCCAGCTCCAGGCTTCCATAGCCTTGTCTGTTAAATGGAGATAATAATTGAACCCAAAGGATTGCCGTGACAACAGCATCGGTGCGATCAGTGCCATGCTAAGCTCTTTATATGTACCACATGTTCTTTAAGTGCTCACAGGGCATTTCTTTACCCCAGTTGTAAGCACAGGACCCCAGTGAGATGGCTCAACAGGTTACAATCTTACCTGCAGTTTGTTCCCCAGAGCCTACATAAATGTAGATGAGAGCAGACACTACAAAGGCCCATTCACTCCACACCTGCACCATAGCATACACACACACACGCACACACATACACATGCACACACACATGCATGCACAGAGTTAAAGTTGTAAAAATTGTGTGTCATTAGCCTTTAGTTATAGCCCCCCTATTTATTTTACAAACCCTTTCGTACAATCCTGGAATGACCGTGGAGCTCTCCCTGTGGAGATGGCCCCACCCCACTTCCCTAGTAAGGGCTGTGCAGGGATAAAGGGCAGCAGTGCAGTGGTAGCTTTGGTTGTTGATAGCCCAGAGTGACAGGTAGTGATGTCATAGTCTCATCGGAGCCAAACTCTTTGGCACTTGATGCTGCTCACCCCCTCCCCAGTTTTGAGTACTGGAGATGGAATCCAGGGCCCCATGCATGCCAGGCAAAAAGCTGTACCACTGAGCCATATGCCAGCTCTTTGGTTTTTATTTCAAGTCAGTATCTTGTGTAGCCCAGGCTGGCCTTGAATGCTTCCTAGGTTGCTGAATAACAGACCTATGCCACCAATCCTGGCTTGCCTCAAACTTTTCCCTGTGTAACTTAGTTCAGCACCCAAGCTCTGCAATGTGTAGCTGCTGGCTATGCGGGGTGACTTATGTCATCGTTTGGAGCTGGGGTGTGGCTAGGTTGCAAAGCACCCGCCTGGCACATGTAGAGCCCTGAGTTCCAGCCTAGTACCACAAAGAGGGAAATCTGAAACTGAATGCTGGGAACTGCACAGACCGCTCCATGGGTTCAGTACCACGCTGCCCTGACCGTTCTCACCCTAGCAGGGCACCTATAGCTCTCCCCATCTCTATGCCTTGCAGCCAGCTCCCCGATACACCCTCAGTCCCACCTGGAAATGTCTGCAGCAGGCTGGGTAGATGCTGGGGCCCTGAGATCTGCTCACAGGGCAGCCCAGTGCTGAACTCATGTGTGCTCACCTTGCAGGTTGGGGGGCATCCCCGTGGGGGTGATTGCCGTGGAGACTCGGACTGTGGAGGTGGCTGTCCCTGCTGACCCTGCCAACCTGGATTCTGAAGCCAAGGTTCAGAACCATGACCACTATGACCACTGCTGACAGGAGTAGATCCTTTGACCCAGCCCAGAGAAGCTTCCACTTCCACGGTCCTGAGAGCCAGGGAGCAGAGGCCTCCAGCAGGGATTGGCCTGGGGCCTCCGCCCGTTGCCCCACCACATCTCTGTGGGACACATAATAGTCTATTCTAGGCTTCTTGCCTGGGTGGTAAAGGTCCTTTGTGTACCCCATCCCCACTTCCACTGTGCTGGGACCTGCAGTCAAGCCTAAACTAGTATGGTGACAGACTGTGTATGAGAATAGGGGGACCTGTTGAGGTCCAAAGAGTATGGGTTTGGGGTTCCTGGGGAGCCTTGGCTCTGGAGCATGTATAATGGTGCATGCATGTTCTGGTAAGGGTTACTGTGGTAATGAGACACCATAACCAAAGCAGCTTGGAGAGGAAAGGGTTAATTCAGCTTACAAGTCCACATCACTGTTCATTACTGAAGAAGTCAGAACAGGAACTCAGACACGGCAGGAACCTGGAGGCAGGAGCTGAAGCAGAGGCCATGGAGGGTACTGCTCAGCCTACTTTCTTATAGAACCCAGGCAGGGCCACCAGCCCAGGGGTGGTCTGGGCGCTCCTCCAACAATGCTAATTAAGGAAATGCCCTACAGCTGGATTTTATGGAGGCATTTTCTCAGCTGAGGCTCCCTCTGTGTTAAGTTGACATAAACAGTAGAGGACAGTAGAGGTTGTGACCACTGGCCCTGTTGTCCCTGTGTCCAGGGTTACTGTCTGACTTAAGTGACTCTGTGTCACAGATCATCCAGCAGGCAGGCCAGGTGTGGTTCCCAGACTCTGCCTACAAGACAGTACAGGCCATCAGGGATTTCAATCATGAGCACCTGCCCCTCATCATCTTTGCCAACTGGAGAGGCTTCTCGGGTGGCATGAAGGGTAAGTCCAGCCCCTCCGCATCCCTCCACTGGGTCTCTCAACAGTCCTGCGAGGACGCAGGCCAAGTAACCACCTGGTTTATAGATGAGGAACTGAGCATGGGAGGCAGGTGACTGCCTGAGGTCTTGTGAAGGGCAGGGCAGGAAGGTCTGCTCTGCCAGCTCCCTGGTGACCTGGGTGGTTGCCTTCCTGTGTGGTAAGATGAGGAAGACATATGGCCATCCACAACACTCTGGTTGCTCGAGCTCCTCTAAGTCACCCAGAATGCCCTTTGTTTGTGAATGGGGACCCTGCAGTGAGGGTCCCATGCTCTGGTTCCACACACGGCACTGATGCTGGCCAGCATTGCAGTGTCACCATATAGGGCATGGGGACTTGCAGGGACCTATGCGATGGGTTGTGTGTACTGGACACATGGGTGCGCTGGGACATCTCACTCAGAGTTGGAAGGGATTAGAAAACAGCAGCCCCTGCACTGGTAGTCACAGATGAGGACACAGGCAGGAGAGCAACCTGCCCAAGGTCACATGGCCCCTGAGGGAAGGAGCCAGACCCAGCCTAGCCCCCAGCTCTCCCTCAGCAGCCTGGGGCTGGACGTACTGGGGCCCAAGTGTCCTAAGCAGGCCTCGCTTTGCAGACATGTATGAGCAGATGCTGAAGTTTGGAGCCTACATCGTAGATGGCCTCCGGCAGTACAAGCAGCCAGTTCTCACCTACATCCCGCCTTATGCCGAGCTCCGTGGGGGCTCATGGGTTGTCCTCGACTCCACCATTAACCCCCTGTGCATCGAGATGTATGCAGACAAGGAGAGCAGGTGGGTGTGCCACTCAGGGCCTAGTCCGCAGAGCTAGTTAGACCCTCAGAGGACTGCGTCCGGAGAAGGGCAAGAAGCTGGGTGGGCAGTGTGCACCTGTAACCTTGACTCCAAGGGTGGTGGGCAGAGATAGGGAGGCCCTGGGACTTGATGAGCAGTCAGCCTGGCCAAATCAGTGAGCTCCAGTTTCCGTGAGAGACCCTGTCTCAAAATGTACGGTGGATGGCAACGGGAAGATAGCTGACATTGACCCATGTGCACACACACACACACACACACACACACAAAGTCATAATGCTTGCCAAGAAATAAGGAAAAGGAGTTGGGGGCAGGAGAGCAGGGAGACCCTAGACCCCCACCCCCACCCCATACCTCTTTCTCTTCTCTGTTCAGGGGCGGTGTTCTAGAGCCGGAGGGCACTGTGGAGATTAAGTTCCGGAAGAAAGATCTGGTGAAGACCATGAGAAGGATAGACCCAGTGTGCAAGAAGCTCGTGGGACAGCTGGGTAAGTGGGTCACGCAGGTTGGCAAAGGTGTCATAAAGCAAATGAGTCAAACACAGCCATCAAACAGATCCAGTCCCTTCCCCGGGGCACCAGAAGTGGTCAACAGGAACCATCTCAGATGGCAGATCTTTTGGAGAGTTGCGGTTTGTATGTCCACAGTGAGATGTCTCGGCAAAGGGGCCAGATATAAACATGAAATCACCTTTCAGAGCTTCTGTGTTCAGAGCACAGCGCTGTCTCTGGAGCCAGGGTGGAGCATTCCGCCGTGGCGTCCTGTCCACACTCATGAGCTTCCGAGCGTTCACCCCATGATCCCACAGTTCTACACACATAGGGTGAGATAGTCGAAACATTTGGGGCCCACGGAGAACACCAGAACTTGGATAATTATAATGTCTCTTTAGAGGACGTCATGTCCTCCCTGGTCAGAGATAAACAATTTTTATCCATTGTATTTGCTTCATTCCTGATCTTTGGTGCCACTCTCCTCAGATGTCCATGTGGCGGTCGTGTGTGTAACTGTGCAGACCACACGTCTGTAACAGCGTGCACTTCCTTTGGGTTCGCCTCTGTGATTTGGGTCTACACTTCATGACTGGGTTTCTGTGGAATTGTCATTATGTCTTGAAATATCTCTTATGACAGTTGCAGGACAGCCAGGGATACACAGAGAAGCCCTGTCTCAAAAAACAAATTAAAAAAAGAAAAGAAATATGAGGCTTCTGTCTTTTTTAAGATTTATTATATTTATTATGCATACACTGTTCTGAGCATGTGTGCCTGCAGCCAGAAGAGGGCGCCAGATCGCATTATAGACAGTTGTGGGCCACCATACGGTTGCTGGGAATTGAACTCAGGATAGTCGATATTCTTAACCTCTGAGCCTTCTCTCCAGCCTGGTTTCTTTCCTTTTTATTACATTTATTTTGTGTGTTTTTGTGCATGCCCATGCCACAGCACATGTGTGGAGGTCAGAGGACACGTGCGGAAATTGGTTCTCTCCTTCTACCACATGGGTCCCAGGAATCAAACTCGGGTTATCAGGCTTGGCACCAAGCACCGTTCTCCAGAGTCACCTCACTGACCCCTTGGGATTCTAACACTGGCTTTCCTTTTATACAGTGTTGTCTTCATTCCTTACTACCCGTTTTCCCCAGCAGAGCTGTGTTGGTTTGTGTGTTTCCAGAATCTGTCCCATGTTTCTGCTGCCATGGAATTAATATGTCCCCACTGTATTTATTATATGTCTGCAGACAGCAGCTGAAGCCTAGGTAGGGCTGGGGTGTTCCCTCACCCCCCCCACAGGGGCTGTCTTGGGGCTGTGAGTGCATTTCCAAGGCTGCAGAACTTGATTTAGGAGCAGCGTTGGCCGGCAGACCAGGCTATCACAGGGCAAGGCCTCTTGCTTGGTTTTGTGGATTTTCAAAACAAGCAAACAAACAAAACCAGCCTAATCCCACATGGCCATCTCTCACAGCCCCTGAAGTCCTGACCTGAAGTCTGCTCACCTGCAGGGACAGCCCAGCTCCCTGACAAGGACCGCAAGGAGCTGGAGGGCCAGCTGAAAGCCCGAGAGGACCTGCTGTTCCCCATCTACCACCAGGTGGCGGTGCAGTTCGCCGACCTGCACGACACACCGGGCCACATGCTGGAGAAGGGAATCATCTCGGCAAGTCCCCAGAGGCCACCGGGGACCCAGACACAGAGGAACGCAGAGGGGTTTGGGATGGAGCCAAACTGGGGCTCAGAGGGCTCTTAGGTCCGGCCATTCAGCCCTGAGTGTGTCAGCAGGAGCCCGCAGCCTCTCACCCCAAGAAGGCTCGGGCTTTGAACATGCTGGAGTAACTTGAGTGTGTTCAGATGGCTTAGTCTGCAGCTTCTGTGAGGCGTGAAGCCTGTTTGTGCTGACACGGGCCTGTTGACCTGCTCCTAAGAGGACATCCTTGTCCATTGGCCCATGCCCATAGCTGACCGGCCAGTTTTCTTTTGAGAACCAACCTGAGATTGAGTTTTGTGTCAGCAGAGGTAAATGGGGACACCAGTTTGGTTCAGAGGCCATGCCAGGCACTGAGGGGTCCTGCAGAGCCCTGCTGGGGGGGGTGTCTCCCTCAGGAGGAGCTCGGCCCCCTCTGCAGGATATCCCTGCTTCTCGGATGGGGTGGGCACAAGTCAGGTAGCCGGCCTGGGACCCAGCGCTGAGCAACCCCCCTCCCCCCTTCGTGGGTGCTCAGCTGAACCTGTCCACAGGACGTGCTGGAGTGGAAGACTGCACGTACCTTCTTATACTGGAGGCTGCGCCGGCTGCTGTTGGAAGCTCAGGTGAAACAGGAGATTCTCCAAGCCAGCCCCGAGCTGAGCCATGAGCACACACAGTCCATGCTGCGACGCTGGTTTGTGGAGACGGAGGGCCCTGTCAAGGTGGGCCTGAGCAGGGAGAAGGGAGTGGTTAGCGTGCAGGCACGGGGTGTAAGAACTGCCAGCTCTGTCCCTCAGCAGCATTCCCACCTGAGGTAGACTGTACCTATTGACCCCCCCAGGCCTACCAGTGGGACAGCAACCAGGTGGTGGTCCAGTGGCTGGAGCAGCACTGGTCAGCCAGGGATGGCCTGCGCTCTGCCATCCGTGAGAACATCAATTACCTGAAGCGGGACACTGTCCTCAAGACTATCCAGAGGTGAGCAGCATGCCTATGGCCAGCCTCTGGCTCACTGGCCTGCCACAGTGTCAGGATCAGGCCCAGCCTCAACCCAGGGTGATTACCACCCCCCACCCCCACCCCCCACAGAACAGAACTGTGGTTCATGACCTCTTGCCTCATAGCTAGTACCTTGTTGATTAGAAGGACCCCATCACAAACCCCAGGACTGAGGATGCAGGCTCCCTCCTTGTCAGTATTTCCATAGTCTCCAAGGAAGTGGATCACAGGATTCCTGGGCCTCTTTTTCAGGTGTGAAGCTGGGTGGGGCTCAGGTGTGTCACACCTCCAGTCGTGTCACACAACCAGTGACTGGATAGGGCTATGCCACCCTGAGGCCTTCTGCTCCCTACGTCAGAATCCCCCCCATCCCCTTCACCCCACCCCCACCCCATTCTCTGAGTGAACATAGCAGGAGGGAGTTAGAACCCTGGGCTCTGTCCCACCCAAGAGAAACATGTCTAGACAAGGACACTGAGCCAACTGGTGAGTGACACTGTCTCTTCCCTTCCCTGTAGTCTGGTTCAGGAAAACCCAGAGGTGACCATGGACTGTGTGGCATACCTGAGCCAGCACCTCAGCCCGGCTGAGCGGATACAGGTGGCTCAGCTGTTGTCTACCACGGAGAGCCCAGCTTCCCCCTGAGGTACTCTGGCCATCCCTAGGACCCTGGACCACGGGATGACCATGCGGCAGGCCTTCGCAGGACCCTGGGGCTTATTTTAGGAGAACCCACAAAGCGATCCGATTCTGAGCACTCTACAGATGCAGCTGCTGTTCCTGCATCTTCCTGGACAAAAGGAACTGCCCATGGTTCTGCTGGGCAGTCGCAGCCTCCCCTTCCCTGGGAACCTGAGGGCTTGTCCCAGTGGATAACTCTGGCACCTCGAGTTCGTGTGTTTTGCCTGGAATGGGGGTCCATTGTCTCGGCTCACTATCTCATCTCAAGGCACCTGCACACTGGTTCACACTCAGCAGCTCTTGTTCTTCAGAATAAATGTGCTAAAGAAAATACATCAGACAAGACCCAAGAAAACCTCTTTTTGTGACAAGGCTTATCAAGCAAGGGCAAAAATGATTTCCTTTGTTCAATTAAGAGAATAAAATGGCATTTTCTCCAAGTGGCCCTCCTGAGACAGGAAGACCATCCTATGGACAAGATGTTTCCAAAGATGAAGAGAAAAATGGGTAGGATACTTGGTGTCCGGCAGAGCTGAAGGACTCCTCCTGCCTCAACTCGCAGGCTCTGTAAGTCTTTTCTTCCCAAGTGGGGCAGGGACTGGCCCCCTATGGCTCCACAGATTGGCCACCCTTTGGGTACCAAGTACCCTCCTGCCTGAGCACAGAGAGGCTGTCCCTAAACACAGCTAGTGTTGCCACTTCATCCCTCCCAGGGCCCCTGACCCCCACACTTCCTCACCGTGTGCCTTGATACTGTGGCAGGAGCCACTGGCTCTGGGACTGTGCTGCAGGCACCCTGGATTTGCTTATGAAGACTTTGCCAGCACCCGCAGGCCCACAGCGGCAGGGTATGAGTGACAGAGGCCGGGGAAGTCAGCCACCACCTACTGTCCTTCTGGACAGGGTCTGACGACACGGAACATCACTCCGGGCTGAGGCCACAGTCACCCAGGGAACGAGCTGCAAGCCAGGCTACTTGAGGTTCCCCAAAACAGAAAGGCTCAGCCACCAGCCAGTGACAGCCCTGGCAGCTGAGGGGGCTGGGAGGAGTGGAGATTCTGGGGAATGAAGGGCTCTTCTGGGCAAGGTCCTCTTGGTGTTGGAGGAGAGCCCAGACTGTGACTAACTGCTGCCCTGACCCTCCACTTGAACTGAAGAGGCTGCCAGGAGATGGACAAAATAAACTATTTTTTGAAGGAAGCCCTTTGACCTTGACTTATTCTGTGGACCAGAAAACCCTGACAGGTAGAGGGGATGGAAGGTTCTCCACTGTTCTCAAAGTCTCCCTCTTTCAAACATCACAGAGCTTTGTGTACGAGCACTAAGGGATGGAGGTCCAGGCTTTCACTCCCTTTCCATGCCTTCCCATCAGATGAGGGTGCATGGCAAAGTTCAGAGAGGTCAAAACATTTACCCATGGTCACACAGGGCGGACTGGGAGGTGTGTCTAGTCTGACTGCCCTTCCTTCTGTGACACAGGGCTGTGGTGTGTCCAGGTGCCTGAACTACACTTGGGGACTGATTGTCCCCGCATTTTCACCCTACACAAGAATCTTGAGCCTCCCACAACGCCGATCTGCTCCTAGGGACTGCTCATTCTTGACCCTCAATAACTATTACTTTTATTCCGGTCCATCCAGCATCTTTCCGAGGAGTGGGTCAACCAGAGTTCTCCAGTGCCGCTGGGGAGAGAGAACCTGTCACACAGAGAGGGCGAGGGAGAGGCCCAGGCCTCTTGGTAATTTTTGGATCTCTGAATCAAGCCATGCTTGAAGCCAGAGGGCCTGTTGGAAACCTATTTATGTCTTTGTTTTTTGTTTTAAAAATGCTTTCCCTAGTTGAGAGAGGCCCAGCAGCCCCATCCTCAGTTGGCGCAGCCCAGAAGCAGCAGTTGGTGTTTCGTGATGCCATTCTGTTTCAGCAGATACTGAGGAAGGGAAGTAAGGCTGGGGGGCGGGAGGTGGTTAGGCAGACTTCCCATTGGGTTCCAGACACACACCTAATTGCTGTCACTGACATTTAGCCTATGGGCAGTCAGTTGCAAACTCCATTGTCATTTTCCCCTCAGGGGACTTAGCCACTAACCCCAGGGGAAGGAAGGAAGGACCACTGTGTGGACAGAGACCTTGTTGCCCAGTTCGGGTCCATACAAAGATGGCCACTGACTGAAGCCAGGCCTGGTCTTGTCCTGTGTAGTCCATGGATGAACCTGGGAGATGGAGGGAAGGAGCCTTTCGTCTTCATTCTCAGTAAAATCCAGGCTCAGGGGGTTGGGGATTTAGCTTGGTAGAGCTGAGCATGCCACAGCCACTTACTCTCTGCACTTTGACAAGCTGGGAGTCTGTCAGCTGCTGCCCACTGCAAAAAGAAGCCTCCCTGATGGGGGGGGCTGTGCTCACCGTGGATGTATAGGTAACTGTGTCCATTTAGAAAGAAGATACAAACGTTCTCCCCTGGGGCCTATCAGCTTCCCATGGTTAAAGGTTTCAGGCGTGACTTCAGCCTTGAGGAGCACACCTTAAATCTGACGAGAAAGGAGCTGACATTTATGTTACTGTTGTACCTGTGGGTGTATCTTGCCAGGCTAGTTGAAGCTCACAGGGGTTCAAACTTTAGTTGATTAGTTTTCTTGCCCAGAGTCCGCATGACGCCTTCCTGGCACTGCCAAAACTAGCCAGCACAGAGGACACTTCCAGGTCAGCGCCAGCTCGGTTCCTCCATGGCTGTCCTCAGCAATAAGGTCTTGCTATCAAGTTCTGGTGAGCACCCAAGAACAAAGCAATTGCCTATATTATTTGGTTTGGGGTGTCTCTGGGAACTCACAAGCCAATTAGTCAGAGGTTGGTAACCCAAACCTGACACTTTTTTAGAACACTTTTTGCATCTTGCAAAATGAAAATCCTGTACCTATTGCAATGAATTCCTATTTGCTGACCCCACCCCCCCTCCATATTTTCTGTCTCTGGATTTAGGGACCTCATCACTGAACTCGTATATACTGGCTTATTTCACTTAACACAATGTCCTCAAGTTTCCTCCATTTTATGACGTCATGATTTCCGTTTTTAAGGCTGAACCATCACATAGCTAGAACACATTATGTTCTAATTTAATAGAATACATTTATGCACTGCTGTGGGAAACTGCAGGTGGCTTCTGCCTTGAGGCTATGGTGGATAACGCTGGAAGGAACAGAGAACATCTCTTCAGATCCTGGCTTTCCCATCCCATTCCTTTGGATCAGCTCCTGAAGTAGGGTCGCTGCTAGCTCATACGGTAATTCTCTGCTGTCTTTCAGAGGAATCTCCAGGGTTTTCAGTACCCAGCGGTGAGGTTCCAGAGTTCCACCTTCGCGTCTCTGCAGCCCTGCACATGCTTTCTGAGCCATTCCCATTTTTGTCTTGATTCGGATTGTGTGCTGATAGCCATCCAAAGAGATGGGAAGTGATTTGAACTCAACAGTCGCTGGTGGGGCCGGAGAGACGGCTCGGCAGGCAGGAGCTGTGGTGGCTCTTCAGGGAGGACTCAGGTTTGGTGTCTGGCACCCACTTGGTACCTCACAACTGTATATAATTCTGGTTCCAGGGGATCTGACACCCTCTTCTGGCCTCTGCAGCCACTATACACACGTGGTACACATACATGCAGGCAAAATACAAAGACACACTTTTTAAAAAATTGCTTCTAAATAGTTGGACCTTTTAACCTGCTATGTCTGTTGCTTGACACTGTGACCACAATATCTGACAGAAACAACTGAAAACACAGGGTTTGCCTTGGCTTGCGATGTCAGCCCATCATAGCTGGCGAGGCAGAGCCATGGGAAGTGTGACCAAGGATGTTCGCCTTCCACATCCCGGCCCTTATGACCTTCTGCCAGCCAGGCCCCAACTCATGCCAGTTTCACAGTCTCCCATCACACTGCCAGCAGCTGGAAGACAAGTATTCAAGACATGAGAGACACTCCGGGTTCACACGTCACAGAGGCCAACAGCCTGATGTTCGGGGCTTTGCCTCAACTGCCTGCCCACCCCACCTCCCACACTTCTCTCCCATCTCTCTCAATTCCAGGTCAATAATGCTACTCCCAAGGCAGACCCAGCCTGGTAGAGATAGACCTTCCCAGAGGCAGCCAGGCTCACCCTCAGCTTGGAGGAGACTGACGTGTCCATCCTCTTCCCTCGCTTCCTCTGAGGCTGAGCGGGAGGTCTGCTGCCCTGGGATCTGCCTCGCTGTGTCAGCGATGCCCCTCGCTGTGTCAGCGATGCCCCTCGTGACTTCTTCTGCTCTTTGCCTTCGATTCTCACTCCCTTCCTTTGGTTTGTTCTCAAATTTAGCAGGGTGCTTGCTAAAAACTCAGATCGGCTGAGCATCATGGTGTGTACCTGTCATCTCAACACTGGAGAGCCTGAGACAGGATCATGAGTTCTAGGATAGCCTGGGCTATATAGCAAACCCCTGCGCCAAACAAAACTTCAGTTGTGCTTGGTCTACTGCCCATTCATGGTCTAGAGAGTTATTCCTTTTTTTTTTTAAAGATTTATTTATTTTTATGTGCATTGATGTTTTTGCCTGCATGTATGCCTGTGTGAGGGTGTCGGATCTCCTGGAAACTGGAGTTACAGACAGCTGTGAGCTGCTATGTGGGTGCTGGGAATCAAACCCTGGTCCTCTGGAAGAGCAGTCGGTGCTCTTAATTGCTGAGCCATCTCTCCAGCGCTGAGAGTTGTATCTTACCCAAAACACTAAGGGCCCAGGAATTACTAGTCATCTATGAGCTTGGCAAGGTGTTTGACACAGGCTACTGTCATCTGGAAAGGAGGCGCCCTCAGTCGAGAAACTGCCTCCAACCACAGTAATAAATAAATAAGTTTGGGGAGCATTTCCTTGATTAATGATTGATGTGGGAGAGCTCAGCCCACTGGATGGTTAGGTGGTGCTGCATGGGTGGTCTTGGGTTCTATAAGAGAGCAGGCTGAGCAAGCCATGGGGAGCAAGCCAGTAAGCAGCACCCTCCATGACTTCTGCATCAGCTCCCACCTCCAGGTTCCCGCCCTGCTTGAGTTCCTGTCCTGATTTCCTCAGTGATGGATAGTGACCTGTAAGTCAAACAAATCTTTCTCTCCTCCTGTTACTTTTACCCATGGTCTTTATCACAGTGACAAAAGCAAGACTTTTATGTTTAGTCAGAGAAATTGGTCAGTTCCATAAGGTGGGAGCATCAAGGGAGAGGCCACTGATGATGCCTGTGAGGGCCAAACACCCCTCAAGGACAGGGAAAGCAGGGAAATCAGTGCCCAGAACTAAGCTGATGGCTCCCATCTCCTGCTGTTGCTGCTGGCTGAGTAGGGGGTTATGCCGAAGGACAGGTAGGCAGCTCAGGGGACAAGGTGCCCTAAGGGTATGATGGGCAGGTGGCCACTGAGTTGCCCTATGTCCCTCATAGGGTCTCATTTGGTCTTTCTCTTGTCCTTGAACTAAGAGGTTGGAGATCGGAGCCCTGGCATCACAGCCCAGAACTGTCTGAAACAGTCTTTTGACCCCACCAGTCCACTTCCAATGGTTAGCAGGTCGCTAGCCCTTCTTTAACTCCTAGCAGCTGTTGTTGGGTGAAGGGGTAGGCATCGAAAGACCTGGGAGTCAGTCGACAGATGGGACCTGTGCTGCTCTCCAGTGGACCTCTGCCTATTTAGCTTCTCCCAGCCCCAGTATACACCTAAGACCAGTATGATTGTTTTTCTGTGGCTCAGTAACCCAGTAGTTTAAAGTGGCAGGTTAATCCCTTATTGAAGACCAGAAGGTCAAGTGTCTCACTGAGCTAGAATCATGGTATCAGCAGGGCAGCGGGATCATCAACTTGTCAAGAGAGTGCCTGGGGACATGATGCCTCTGTTGGTTGAGCCTGTGTCTCAGGGTATGGTTGATTGATAAGCCACAGCGTGGGGTCCTAGGTGCTGGTTATTTGGGCTTGCCCAAGCCACCATTTCTTCACCAGCAAAATGGGGTACTAAGTTCTAGGCCACGACCTCCCCAAGGGCTGCATAAGTTCATGGTGATGACCATCCCAAGCCTAGCATGTCACAGATGATGAAAAGGCGGGAGTCTTTCTGCTGCACTGTCCCCAGCTTGTGGCAGCCCCACTTAAGCCTGAAGCTGACCCATGAAGACCCAGCCCCCCTCCCAAAATCTCTGAGCCACTGCTTTGGGAGTAGTTGACAATGATCTAAACTCATTCCCAAGATGCTCCCTGTCAAGTGTTCATTCTGAGGGACAGTAAATGCAGCCACGTGAATTTCATTGACTACCTCACCCCTCGGGCTTAGATTCAGTGGGAACACAGTGCCAGAGGACCAGCTTCCTCTGCTGTGCACCCTTGTTTCCCTTCCCCTGCCGTCTACATGAGCCACACAGCTTCTGTTTGGCCTTTATTGACAAAGACAGTTACTCGGAACTACACCTACAGAGTCTTGGCACTGCCCGGATATGGGGTCTTAACACTTAAATAGCACGACTTACGGAGGGCGCTGGCACATGGCACCTGAGCAAGGCTGGCCAGCTGGGCTGGGCTGCAGCGTCTAGAGACAGGGATGCACCCAGGGTGTGCTAGGTAAGGGAAGGCCTGGAAGATGGCCCTTGAACACAATGCCTTACCCTGCCCCTCCAGACAGCTGATCCACTGGCTGGTTCTTCTGAACCCTATACATGGGGTCAGACATTAAGATGGGAAAGAGCAGGCAGAGGGGGCCCCCACCCCTCTTCCCACTAACCCACCTGCCTATAGAACCCTCACTTGTAAAAACCTATCACGGAACAAGAGAACAATGCAATAGACACAGGCAAGAAAAGGCAGCCAGCGCCAATAATATTCCACGCGGTACTGCTGAACAGGCTGGAGGGTCACGTCTTCCTGTCACCAATGTCCTACACTTGGCACAGACAGATTTTTGCTTTTTCTGCCTCAGGCCCTCAGGCCTTAAAGAGATCCTCTCCAAACTCAACGCTGTGGCACCTCCCCTCCTGGGTGTTCCCAGTAGATGTGAGCCATGACTGAACGCTGAGAAAAAGATCCGGCCTCGCAGGAAAAAGGCCCAGTGCTTCCCAGAAGCAAAAGTGCTTGTTCATTCTCTGAATCGCAGGGCGGGGAGCCTGCTGGGGTCTGCCTGAATTGCAGGGCTGCAGGAGCATGCCGGGGTCTGCCTGAATCACAGGGCTGCGGGAGCATGCCGGGGTCTGCCTGAGCAGACTGAAAATGTGATTCGTGGTTACCAGGAAGTTAGGATTGCTGAGCGGTGGGGGATCTGCCAAAAGTCTCATTCCAGGGACCTCACCTGGGGTCACAATAAATATAAATAAATTTACACATGGTCCCAGTGGTCAGTATGGTCCTGGAAACTCCAGGAGTAGTGGGCAGGAGCCCATGGCTCACCTCCAAGGCAAGTCCAAGGCTGACCAGGCCCTTTTCCAGCCTTGGGCCATGCTTTGAGGCATTGGTAGAGGTTCCTTTCCTGGGAGAACATGTGTGATCAGAGCGTTCCCTCCTGAGTCTCTGTGACACACCACTGTGTCCCAAGGTGAGCTGTTGGCCACCCAGGGCTGGCCAGCACTTGGCTAAAGACAGCCAGACTTCAACATGGCTATGCAGGCCCTGTCTTAGGACCTCCAGCAAAAGGGGAGGTGAGGTGCTTGCCACTCCCCTATCTTCTGACTTGGGTGCCCCAGAGGTGTCCCATGGTAGCACGGGGAGTGCAGGAAGAACTAAGCATTGTCACTTGTCAACCAGCAGCTGGAGACACTGTTGAGGCCGCGGTTTACAGCAGAGCTATGGGCTTATTCCCTGGAGTACCCAGGTACTGAGCAGAGGTGGCCACCGCTGGCGCCATGCTGTCTGGGGTGGAGTATGCAGCATAGAGACCGGTCACCTGCACGTCGGGGAAGGACTGGTCGCCGCTGACAGAGACAGGGGTCAGGCTTGGGGCCCCCAGGTCATAGCCAAGTGGGGAGTCTCCGAAGGCCCCCAGAGTCTCCAGGCTGAAGCTGTCTTCCTTCACCTCTTCCCAAAGGTTACCTTGCAAAAAAAAAAAAAAAACATTTGGGTAAACTGGCTTAGAGCCAAACAACCCTGAGTTCAAATTCCTTTAGGGAAAGAGTCTAAGATAGTGTGTGGTTTTGAGGCCTTGTTTTGTTACAAAGAGCGGAGAGGAAGCGGAGTTCCAACCCTGGTCTTCCTCCTACTGCTATGTGTCCCTGGGAAAGCCACTTCAGTCTCTGAGCTGTGGCATAAGGTAGAGATGATCCAAACGCCCACCTCTGAGGTGAGACCAGAGGTCATGAATGGAAAGGATTTGGTTCTTATTGGGCGGCACCACAAAGATCAAAGCCTTCCAGTTTGACTCTCTCTGGTCCAGGGAGAGAGGAGCAGGGAGGTGGCATATGCCATTCAACTGTGACAGATCTCTCGGCTGATTCTCCCTACTGAGGGACAGGACATGGGCCGGGCATGCCTGTTAGAGGTCAGGTGAGTTGGGTGCCTTTGCTGAAGCACACAGTACCCTGCTTGGTTCTTGGATGAGTCTATCAACTCATCCTCTCACCTTTGACCTACTGAAGGGGGCACTGTGCCATAGCGTAACCCACCCCTGCCAACTTAGCGTGCATAACTTAGAAGCAATTATTGAAAAAAGTTTGACTAGTAGGCTCAAACCCTAGATCTGTCAGTGAGTGGCCAGGGGACCCAGGCTGGTGATAACTTAACTTCTCTTTGCTTCAGTGGCCTCATCAGAACAGGGACATGAGATGGCAGGGCCTTGGGACTATAGCAGATCATGCCTCAGAAGTCCTTGGCTGGTATACAGCAGGAGCTTATTAAGTGTTTAGTATGTGGGGTGCAGGCAGACTGCTGCTGGGCTCCCATCTCTGGCTCCAACCCCGTCCCACCCCTATCTCTTGCATCTCACCCTGGAGAGCGAAGTCCATGATGCTGGGGTCCAGAGCATCCACCTCCATGTTCATGTCAGTGCTGATGTTGAGGAAGTCTCCAGGAGGCCTACCCATGGCAGGCTGGGGGAGAGGCCTTGGGCTGAGGCTGGGCAGTGCGTGAAGAGGTGGGGACTGGGCTGGTGCCGGCGAATCTGGTGCCAGGTGTGTCTGTGACTGGAGCTGGTGGTGCAGGGGGACTGATTGCAGGGACAGGGTCATCAGCGGCTTTGGTGGGAGCTGGGAGATGGTCAGGCAACTGTGGGCCATGGCCACGGTGGTGGCGTGAGTTAGCACGGGGGCCTCAGGTTCCCCGGGTTTGCCAGGACGCCGGCAGCCTTCCGGCCGGTCTGAGATAAGCTTGTCCAACTCCTCTGCAGACAAGTAAAAATGTCACTCAGAAGCCCCTGCTGTCACCAGGCCCTAAGTCCCTGTGCCACCACCCATGTGAATTCCTCTTCTATGAGATGGCTATGAAGATGCGATGTTGTCTCAAGCCATTAAAAGGCAGGAGAGTTGCCATGAAACCCTCCAGATAGCACCTAGCAGCACAGATCTGTGGCCAGAGACGTTAACTGAACTCTCGCCAGCCCCTCATGAGGGACGGAGGCCCCAGAAGACAGCCAGCTAATGGAGACCATCCCACTCTATGTAGAGAAACAACACTGAAAATCATTGCTCCATGGGAACGGATATAAGCAAAGGGCAGACATTACCCTTTTCTAAAAAATGTGTGTGCGCAACAGAGCACACGCCAAGGTCAGAATACAGTCTCAGGCATGGTGCTTTGCCTTCTGTCTTCCTTGAGACAGGATACCTTCTCCACCGCCCATCTTGCAAAAGGAGCGCTAGGATTACTGATACGTGCTACCACACCTGCCTTTACCTGGATCCCCAGAGGGATTCGAACTCGGGTCCTCGCATTTACGTATGTGTTTTTCCTACTCAGTCATTGCCCCAGCCCCAGAAATCACTCCTGTTCAGCTGTTGCCTTTGTCTCCTTGGATGTAGCACAATGCTGATAAGGGTCCTAAGATCTAGCCGGGCCACTTGAGAGATGAGAATCTAAAAGGCCAGACAAGTGGCCCAGGATCTCACAGCAAGCTGACACCAAGGCTAGGAGCCCTGGGAAGAGTACTAGGCTGGGCCCTCCTGCCCTTTCTGCCAAAGCCCTTCTCCCTCTCATTCAATGGAACACTGCTGCCCCACTCCAGCTCTGTCACTTGGACCTGAAGTCACCACTTTGACTAGATTGTCTGACCAGTGAGCCCCAGGGATCCTCTCATCGCTCTCCCCAGCACAGGGCTCACAGACACATGGTGCCATGCCCGGCTTTTACATAGATATTTTTTTCTCTCTCTCTCTCTCTCCCTCCCCTTCTTTCTCTCTCACTCTCTCCTCCTCTCCCCTTCTTTCTCCTCCCCCCCCCCCGCCATATGTGCATGGGTCCCAGCAGAGGCCAGAAAAAAAAAAAAGCCAGGACCCTTTATCTGGAGCTGCAGACAGTTGTGAGCAGCCCAGAGTGGGTGCTAAGAACCCAACTTTCATCCTTTGTAAAACCAAGAACTGCTCTTAGCCACCCGGCCATTCTCCAGCCCTCTGATTATTTCAAACATCCATTCTTTTTTTTTTTTTTTTTGTTTCGTTTTTTGTTTTTCGAGACAGGGTTTCTCTGTAGCTTTGGAGCCTGTCCTGGAACTAGCTCTTGTAGACCAGGCTGGCCTCAAACTCACAGAGATCCACCTGCCTCTGCCTCCCAAGTGCTGGGATTAAAGGCGTGCGCCACTACCACCCAGCTCAAACATCCATTCTGATGCCATCCTAGAACTGTGGAGTGAGAAACTAGGGATGGCAGATTTAACAGATTTCATGGTTCTCAGCTTTTAGATAAGGCAGGGAACCCTGGGAGTCTGGGGAGGTGGTGGGTGCCTGTGAGCGGTGGACGGGGCTCACCTGGGTTGGCCATGCTGCGGTGGATGGCCGCAAGGTCCTTTCTCTTCCACTTGTGCATCTCCTCCTCCATCTTGTCGATGCGTGCCAGGTTCAGGGCCCACAGACAGCCCTTGCGTGACGAGCCACTGGATTTGGTTTCCACCTTCTCGAAACATTTGTTCAATGACAGGTTGTGCCTTACTGAATTCTTCCAGCCGTCAGGTGCCGTCTGTGGGGACACATGGGTACCCAGTAGACCTGAGGAGTCCCTCCTATCAGGCATGACAAAACTGTAGGGCTCAGAGTGTGGCTCAGTTCAGTGTAGAGGAAGTCCTGGATCCCAGAGGCCCAGGGGGAGGCAGGTGGCTCCAGCGCTACCCCGGGCCAGAGCCCTCACCTTGAAGTAAGGGAAGTGCTCCTTCATGAAACTGTAGATCTCACTCACAGGCAGGCTGCCAGTCTTGCTGCTCTTCAAGGCCATGGCAATCAGACAGCTAGAACCAGAGATTGGAGCCACAAACAGCCTCAGGTGACACCTAAGGTCCCCTCTGCTGGTACCAACCTCTCCACACTCCTAGCAGTAGCTCTCAACCCGCACTTCTGGGCCTGCACTCGTCTCTTCCTGACCCTTCTGCCAACTCAGTCACTGCAGCGAGCTGAGAAATTACTCTTGCCTTTTGACCCCACTCCCATAGACGTCACCCAAGATGCTTCTTCCCCCACCCCACCCCTGAAGCCCAAGATACACACGCCCATTTCTGTGAATGACTTTTTTGAAACAGGCTCGGAGAGGCCAAGCCATACAGCCGGTGAGGATGGAGAACCAGAGTCTGATGTGGGGTCAGCTGGCCACATGGCAGTCCCTCCCAAGAGTGGATCCCACCTGGGAGTTCCCTTGGGAGTCAGGTCACTTTCCTATGTGCCTAAGATGCCCCAGTGATAGCCGTTGTGCCCTCCCTCTGGGCAGTCAGACCTCACCTGTAGGAGTAGATAGGTTTGGGGTAGTGTTTGGGGTGAGGCTCCTGAGATGAATGCACTGCCATGTGGGCTTGTGGGTAGGAAGGTCGCGCTACAAACGGAGAGCTGTAGAGGCCTGCAGGCGGGCACTTCACAGGAAGGGGCGGAGCCAGGCAGCAGAGAGAAAACATGGGGAGACAATACAGAGCGGAGTCACCAACCCCAGCCCAGTTTCTTTTTAACAGCAGGATTTAAACACAGAAGATGCCCCTGTGTGTTTCCCCAGCAAAGCATGAATGAGAACAGCGTAGGCACGGAGGGTGCCTTATCCGTGGGAGTCCAAGGTGTAAGCGGAGGTTCAGAGAGTGAGTACAGGACAGTCTGTCTCTGAGCCTGTGGTACCTGCTGGGACCCCAGGGGCAGAGGGAACTGGAGTTGGGTGGCAGGAGAGTACAGCTGTGGCACTTCCTGTAGGCCCGATGATGACCGGCCTCCTATGGGGAACTGGTTCATCTGCTCAGCCTGGAGAGGATGACACAGAAGATCAGGGAGCGACAGTCACCCCCCTCTTTCCCAGCCATGCGATGGTACTTACGCTAGCTCTGTGACCGCCTATGGGGCCCAAACCCAGCATGCCTCTGGGGGCCATGGCAGCTTGGCCGCGAAGCTGGGGACGTGGAGTTGCACCCACATTCAGGTCTGCCGCCCCAGCCAAGGCACCTGTAGGAGGAAGGTACAGAGAAGCTGGAAATGGTGGCCACAGTGGGGGATGGGGCCACCCTCCACCCCATCACCCGGCACACAGCAAGTGCTTCCAAATACTTTTCTGGAATGTGGTAGTTAGTGGTGGGGTTCCTATAACCTGTGTGTGTAATCTGGCCAGCCTCAGTGTCCCCATTTCTACTGACCCCCTTATTTATTTACAAAGTTGTGATGGTTAAGTGAGATGCTGCCTACTGAGTGCTTAGTGCGTGATTGGCACATGATAAAATCCTGATTAACGTGAGCCAATAGTGACGATGATGATAGACTACATTGGTTCCTGTCCTTTATGAGCTAAAACACCAATTTATTGTTCATCTCCTCAAAAGCTTCATGCTCCTTGAGAACTCTAGATTTAGATATAAATACTTTTGTCTCCCTCTTCTTCCCTGAAACCCTGCTAGTCTGCCAAAGATTAGGCTAAGAATAGCAGATGTGTGTCTGCTTCCAGTGCTGGGCCTGTGGCAGACATTACTAATCCATCACAGATTCTTATTGCACTGGCTCTAATCAAGTAAAAGTGACCTGTAAGAGGCTGCTAGGTTCTGGCATATTTTACCATGTACCAAACCCTGACAGGTTTAAGATGTCTCCTGTATGGACCACTGGCTCCTATAAGAATAATTCTGTTCACTCAAGAAATTGGTCATTAAAAGAACAAATAATCCAATAAAAAAATGGGCAGTGGTGGCGCACGCCTTTAATCCCAGCACTCGGGAGGCAGAGGCAGGCAGAGATCTGAGAGTTTGAGACCAGCCTGGTCTACAAGAGCTAGTTCCAGGACAGTCTCCAAAAAAGCCACAGAGAAACCCTATCTCGAAAAAACCCAAAAAAAAAAATGGGATACAGACCTAAACAGAGAACTCTCAACAGAGGAATCAAAAGTGGCTGAAAGACACTTAAGGAAATGCTCAACATCCTTAGTCATCAGAGAAATGCAAATCAAAACAACTCTGAGATTCCATCTTACACCTGTAAGAATGGCCAAGGTCAAAAACACTGATGACAACTCATGCTGGAGAGGTTGTGGGGAAAAGGGAACACTTCTGCATTGCTGGTGGGAATGCAAGCTGGTACAACCCCTTTGGATGTCAGTGTGGAGATTTCTTAGAAAATTAGGAAACAATCTTCGTCAAGACCCAATAATACCACTTTTAGGTATATATCCAAAGGATGCTCAATCGTACCACAAGGACATGTGCTTAACTATGTTCATAGCAGCTTTGTTTGTCATAGCCAGAACCTGGAAACAACCTAAATGTCCCTCGACAGAAGAATGGATAAAGAAAATGTGGTACATTTACACAATGGAGTACTACACAGCAGAAAAAATAATGACATCTTGAAATTTGAAGGCAAATGGATGGAACTAGAAAACATCATACTGAGTGAGGTAACCCAGACCCAGAAAGACAATTATCACATGTACTCACTCATAAGTGGTTTTTAAACATAAAGCAAAGAAAATCATCCTACAAATCACAATCCCGGAGAACCTAGACAATAATGAGGACACTAAAAGAGTCATACATGGATCTAATCTACATGGAAAGTAGAAAAAGACATGATCTGAGTAAATTGGGAGCATGGGGACCTTGGGAGATGGTTGAAGGGGATGGGAGAGGCAGGGAGGGGAGCAGAGAAAAATGTAGAGCTCAATAAAAATCAATTTAAAAAAAGAGGAAACAGCTCTCACAACAACAAAAATAGTTTTGTTCATGTTCCCTGAAGATGAGGAAACTGATCGGAGGGGCAGGCACATCCCAATACTGCATAGCTGTCTTCTATATTAGAGCTAGGAAACTGACCAGCAGGCTGAACCTGACCCAAAGCCTGATTTGTCTATAAAGTTTTATTGGCACACATCCATTTGTTTACATATAGTCTGTGGCTGGGTTTTCACTGTCACATCAGTACTGAATAGCTTTGACTTATACTTTAGGAATTAAAAAGTCTAAAATAATTTATTTCCAGCAAAGGTACGGCAAAGCATGTCTATAACTCCAGCACTTGGGAAGTTGAGGCAGGAGGATCTGGAGTTCAGAGCCAGCCTGGGGTATATATTAGGGAAACCTTATCTCAAAAGTAAATATTTCCTGGTCCTTATTGGAAGACATAACATTAGCTGTATACATTGTTCAAGAAAAAAGTGCTTGAGGAGCCATCCTGCCAGATACTGATGGCCACCTCTGCCCTGTTCTCAGGAGGAGCCGTCCTGCCGGACACTGATGTCCACTTCTGCCCTGTTCTCAGGAGGAGCCGTCCTGCCGGACACTGATGGCCACCTCTGCCCTGTTCTCAGGAGGAGCCGTCCTGCCGGACACTGATGGCCACCTCTGCCCTGTTCTCAGGAGGCAGTGGCTTCTCTGACACCGTTCTCATCAATGCTGTCTTCTATCCACTTCCTTTGATTACAACTTCCTGTCATTTATGGAGCCCCTACTCGGTGCCAAGATTTTCTCAGAATCTTCTGCAACAGAAGACAGTAGACTCGTTTTCTAAAGAGTCCGACAGCAAAGGCAAAGGCCTTGCCAGCCACCTGGCCGGTCATCTTCATTTTCTTACAACCTTCAGAAAATCTAAACCCCACTTTAATACTTGCCAGGCCTTGGCTTGCGCTTGGCCCACCCCGAGTCTGCTGACAGTGTGAAGTGTCTGAGATGTCCCATGTGTCTTCTTCTCCGGGGCTTGGCATATCACTAAGGATGTGTGGACCTGCTCCCATTTTACAGATATGAGCAGAGCCTCTAGCACTCCGCAGGTTGGTGGCCAGGGCCACCTACTCTGTTTGAGCCTACCTGGGTGTGGATGTGGCACAGCGGGGCTGCCCAGGTCTATCCGTCCGCTTGCCATCTGCTGCAGTCGAGGCACGTCCACGGCTGTGAGCCAGGACAGCGACTGAAGGTCCCCGGGGAGGCCATCATCACCCATGGGAGGCAGGAGCCTGTTCCAAAAACCAAAACCTCAAAATCCAGAACTTACTGAGTATCTCTGTGATGCCACAACCTGGGTCACTTGAGGTGGGCGCCATCCAAATGTGGGTACAATAAAAACAGTGCATATAAATCCCTTCGTGCCGGCCATGTGAGACACACAGACACAGTCTGTGGCCCTCTGCAAAGATGGCTCCCTCACTGTGTATACCTCAATACTCCCCAAACCAACAACTGAAATTTAAACACTTCTGGTCCCAAACGCTCTGGATAAGGTATATGCATACTGTGTCCCCTTTTCCATATGGAAAACTGAGGTTCAGTACAACAAATTACTTGGTCAAGGCACTCAGCACGGCACAGCGTGCAGCCAGGGTTCTTTGTTGTGACCCAGGCAACCCCTGGGGCCCCACAAGGCCTACAGTCCTCAACAGGCTGACAAATTCATCCATGAGGTACAGATACTACTCTCTGCAAAAGATGCTGGGCAAGAACTCCAACAAGGGCCGGACTCTGGGATCGCTGAAGTCCCAGGTGCCGTATGGTGAGACCTTGAGTACTCTGTCCTGGGATGCCCACATCTCATCAGTACCAGGAGCTGTCTGCTCTATCGCCAAGAGACTACAGCCTTCAGACCAGAGTGAGACAGGGGCTCGGGAAGAGCAGAGTGAGAGGGGACTTGTGCCCTGGAACCACAGCCTCTAGGTTCCTACAGGCTCACATTCCTCTCCCTCTCTTCCCATCTCTGCTCTCTTGTGTTTTAGAGCCACGGTTAGTGTTGCCATAACTACCTCTGCTCAGTTGTCTTAGGCCTGGGCCATCAGCCCACAAAGCCACTATCAGGTGACTATCGGCTACCTCGGCCATTGGCTGCCTCATAGGAAAACAGGGCCTAGAAATCATTTGAAAACTAGCTGGTCCGTGTCAGTGGCAACAGTTGGCCCTGCTGCCGTTCCCTGGTGGCCCATTGTGCCACAAACGACTGTTGCCCTGCGGCACGTGGCCCCCATTGTTCTGAATCTCAATGCTATTGTTTCTGTGGTTTTCCTGCCTGCCACCACCTTGGCCTGCTCATAATTCATCTATCTGACTGGCAGTCCTGGCCCTGGCCTGGGCCATGCCATCTGTCCCCTAGGCCCTCAGAGACTATGGCGTGAAGGGGAGGGGTTGACCCCACTCTTGTCCTTACCCCACAGCCAGCCAGCTTCGCCGGGAAGGCTGTGAGAGCCCCATTCCTTCCTGATTGCCTGTGCAGCTCTGTTTAGGACTGGGCGGTGGAGAGGTGCATCCCTGTTGTCTGCTTTCACAAGGTGGGAAACTCTGCCAGGCTCCAGGAACCTGCCAGGAGCGAATCCAGGAAGCGGTGTGCACAGCGGCAGAGGCTCAAACTCAGGATTCTAATCCTGGTTTCCCTTAAATCACTCGCTTTAAAGGATCTGAGTCTTGGCTTTTTAATCCGTAAATCACAGACAACTGTCCCTGTCAAGCCTGTGTGACACTGAACAGCACCTGGTTCCCAACAGGAGCACGGTTTCTTTAGGAGCCATTAACACCAACATTAGCATCACAATTAAGAATAGCCCTGCTCAGAGCCAGCAAACACACAACCCAGCCTATGCCACTAACCTCTTCCACTTACACCCTTAAAGGCAGACCCTGTGCTGTCCCCATTGAGTCCCTGGGCTGTCTGTCCTTGGGTCCTGAGCTGTCTCCCACGGAGCGAAGACTGCCCGAGACAATCCTCATAGGTGCCTCACTGCAGCAGAGCAGGTGATGGGCGGGGTTGGTGCTGTCCTGGAGGTGGTCCCTGCATTCTTTTGTCCACAGTGTACCCAGCTGCCACCCACTCAGCACACCCAAACAGCCAGGACTCTGCTTTTTCTGCCTTTGCTGTTCTCCGAGGGCTGGGCCCTTTCCTTTCCTCCGTTCCGGAGACTATCCTACCATCCTAACTGCCTTCTGGGTATTTCACCTGGATGTCCCACACAGGCCCCTCACTGTGCTCTAAAATGGTCCAGGAAAGGACAGCCACACCATGGTCCCAGTCTCAACCAAGCTGGGGCAGGATCATTAGGGCTCCTGGCTCCTCTTGGATGAGTCTTCCTCTTCCTGTGGACAGTCACCCCACCCATGCCTCGGCACTGTCGCCATCTGCCCTGGGTGTTCCCACTGTCCCTCTGTAGTCTACCCTTAGTTCTCCTGGGACTCACTAAGGACCCGGACCCTGTGTGCAGTCAATGCAGGCTTTACGTACCCACAGGACTGATAGAAACAGGTCACTGACCCCAAGAAAGACACGAGAGTGACAACAGAATATGGCTCTGCTAGAGGTGCCCTCTGCCCTCATGAATTCCTTATCTCTGAGTACCAGGAGGGTCACAGATAGAAGAACAAATGGGGAAACTGAGGCTAGCACAGTAAAAGTCTCTTTGCATGCAATTGAGGCAACGAGGACTTAAATTCAGTTTCTGTTGTACTTTTCATCTTCACTAAATGAGACAGTATGCAGTCACCTTTTGGTACAAGCTGGCCCTGTTCTCTATTCTTGGGGGTTTGCTATTCATTTTAGGGGTCTGTGACACCCCTGTTGCCTCAGGCACGTGAAAGGCTATCTGCTCCTTCCTTCCCCCAACCCCTAGGCATAATGTCTAAGTGTGCCAGTGCTGATCGGTCTGGCCAACCCTGCCGCTCTCCCTTGAAGCACTGTGGCAGGAGTCCGCTAGCTCCAAGCCCTGTCCCCTCCTCTCTTCAGCACACAGGAACCAGGAACTGATTGATGCATGGGAGGACAAAGGAATGGACTGTCCTCAGTGTCCCATTGAGGAACACATCAGGACACCCCTCTTCACATGCACAGGGCCCCCAAAACTTCTTCCTCACCAATTCCTCTATCCCCCCCCCAGAAGGCACCCATGCCCAGCCTCGCTTCCTCCCGGTGCTTCATAGAGTATAAACTATGGGTGCAGGACTCCTGGCTTTGGGAACTACCTCTGGCTTCCTGCCACCAGCCCTCAAAAGAACACTTATTCCCTAACCGTGGTTTTCTGAACTGTAAAGGTGTGTGGATGAGAACTGTGACACCTCGGACCCACAGAGCTGGTTTGGAAGGATGCCGGAGAGGCGGTTTGGGATCTCTCCTGAGAGAGCATACAGACTGAGAGCAAGCAGCTATGACCTCGCTCCATGTAACTTTTCCCTCTACACCTGGGCTGGCCACGGGGCCTTGCAAGTCTGATTCTCAGTGAGAAAAAACCCTGGGGTCACCTTGTCCCTGATGCTCGCACGCCTGCCAGCTCCAGGGGGGCAGAGAAGAAAACACCCAAGACCAGCTCTTCCCACCCGTGCCCCTCCCCTGCTCTCCTCTTTGGGTCTCTCCATCTTTTGAGTTTCTGTCTCTGTCACCATGACTGACAGGCTCTGGATGAAGTCCTGGCCTCACCCTTCCTGTTGGGTGAAGTCATGTGCTTCTGAACCTTCTAAACCTTAGTTTGCACATCTGCCTTGGAGGATGACAGCCTTGGAGGCTGAGTGTTCTTTCTCTCTTCCTCCCAATCCTCTGGTGGGGCAGCCAGGGTCTCTACATCCCACTGACCCATCTTGTTCCCACATGCTCACCGTCCCCCACCTGACTACAGTCTCCCTGCTGCATGACAGCAGGATGTCTGGGGATGGGACTTGGGCACCTGCAGTTAATGCTTACCCCATGTTTCCTCTTACACGCAGGTGACTCCCACACACCTTGTCCTAGGGAGTTGAGTCACCCTCAGGCTGACTGAGTGACCTCGTTCTTACCCAGGAGTAGTGTGTGATGGGCCCTGAGGGACACTGTGAGTCCCTGGGTGGGGTGGATGTTACTGCCTGGCCTCCAATGACTGCTGTGGTTTTTTTTTTTGGGGGGGGCTACCTTTTGCTCACTCACAGGGTGCACCTCTCCTTGCTGTCTCCATGTGATCTGACCTCCCTGGCAGCACCCATTTCTCTGAACCCCAAAGAATTAGTCCCACAGTTGTCTACAAACCTCTGTTCTCTTGAGCCCTGCTAGGTCCCCAGCTGAGGCAGGCACTACACAGGTTTCTGGGGACCCTGAGGGTCTAGAGGACTGAGAAGGCTAAGACAGGAGCTGAGCTTCCTACTAGGTGCAAGTAGTCCCAGGAGCCCCCACTACTGAAGCAAGAGACTTTGTCTTCTCTATAGGAAGAGTCACAGAGCCCAGGACAGGTCTCTGCACACAGTAGACACTCAACGTAAATGCACCCCTCTTTCCAGACATTCAACTCCTACTCTCTTAGAGGCAAGTGGGGTGACAGACCCAGGTATCCCCCATGGCAACAGTCCACTTGATCTTACAGCCTGGCCCCACCCTCCTGGGAATGGCTGGCGAGAAACTGTTACACAAACTGTTCTTGTCCCCAGGATTAAGCTTCTGAGGACTGTGTTTACCCAGCTTACATATCCTTTGTAATTGCTTTCAGAACGGTTTACAGAAAAAAAAAATTAAATGCTACTTAGCATGTTCAGAAATTCCCTGAAGGACAGGAGTGGACAGACTGTGGTATCATGTGAATTGAGGAGAAAGGCGGGTGTTGTGCCCCTCTGGGGGTAGCATGACTGGGCTACTTCTCTCCCTTGTCTATACAGAATTCGTATACTGACCTTGAGGATGGAGCAAGTAAAGATGATGAGATGCTAGTGCCCCTGCAGTCTACCCAGAAGGTTACGGTTGGTGTGTGGTTCAGTACTCCACCCTCACACACAGCGCTCACACAGGGCACACACAGTGCACACAGCACACACACAGGGGACACACAGTGCATACACACCCAGGACACACCCAGAACACACACAGCGCACACACAGGGCACACACAGTGCATACACACACAGCACACACACAGGTCACAAACAGCACACACACAGGGCAGACAGCACACACACAGGTCACACACAGCACACACACAGGGCAGACAGCACACACACAGGGCACACACAGCACACACACAG
>JAQHUG010000089.1:3316785-3327054 GCA_028555095.1 Dicrostonyx torquatus | reverse complement strand
TGCTCCCCTGCCACAGAGTCTCCTCTGACACTGCTCCCCTGTAACAGTCCTCTCTGGCAATGCTCCCCCATCACAGAGTCCCCTCTGGCAGTGCTCCCCTGTCACAGAGTCCCCTCTGACAGTGCTCCCCTGTCACAGAGTTCCCTCTGGCAGTGCTCCCCTATCACAGAGTTCCCTTTGGCAGTGCTCCCCTGTAACAGAGTCCCCTCTGAAAGTGCTCCCCTGTCACAGAGTCACTAACAACCTGTTTCCAAGGTTCTAGACTGGGCTGCCTTCATCCTTTTCCATTTGTTTCAAAGTGAAGGTAAACAGTGGCATGGGGTTTGGATGTAGCACTCTGCAGCCTCCTCTTTATTGCAAAGCAGCATTTCCCCAGCGGTTTGTTTTAGAAGTGGTAATGTCTCATTGTAACAAATTATACTTAAAAATCATTTAGTGTGAAATTGCAGATTAATCCCACAGTCCCCCAACGCTTTGGAGCACACAGATGGTGAGTCTGGAGTTTACAATGGGAACAATCGCTGATTACATGCATGGGTGTAACGGACTAAAAAGACCTCCCATCTCAAGCTGGAAAATATGGTGGAGGTCCTAGTGCCTGGCCGGTTCCGGACACCCCAGTCCCTAAGAATGTCAGCTTCATTTCCTACTTCAGATATGCTTCTGCAGCCATCCTGTGTGCTCTGAAATCTCTCAAGTGCACACAAAGTGCTGGTCTCTGGGTCTGCTTAGCTTTAACTCTTCAGAGTGCATCAGAATATTTAAGCACAGAGTCGGGGAGAAGCCTGTCCTAAGAAAGTGGTAGAAATGTCAGCTGAGAGTCCCTTGTGAGAATAGATACTTGCTGCTCACTAGCAGGAAGAGTCCCTTGTGCATTCTGTAGCTGCAGGTGGGGTTGTTATTGCCGCAAAAATGATGTAAAAAGATTCTCGAGTATAAGGGCATGGTTTTGAGACTGCCAACCAGCTAAGCCCCCAGCGGGAAAGTCCTGATGTTGAGGATGAGAGTGGCATGCTTGGACACAGTCTTGATCGAATATAGATCATTTTATAGTCAGCGGGAATTTCAATAAATCACAGATAGTCGTAAGCAGTTGGGGTTCCATCCATAACTCTAGTCCCAGGAGAATGGACGCTCTCTTCTGACCTCAAGCGCCACACACAGGGTACAGACACATGTGCCGGCAAAACACCCATACGCATAAAATAATTTACTAAAATGCCTGACGTGGGACCAGGAGCTGATGCTCATTCTCGGAAAGGACAAAGAAGGTGCTCTGCCTGGATTCTCAGATGATGGATGAAGACTTTGTGTTCCAGCATGTCACACTCATTTTCCACACCAGGAATGCCAAGGAATTTTCAGTTGCATCTGGGTCCTCCGGAGAAGCAGCCAGCGCTCTTAACTACTTAGTTACCTCTCGAGCCCCAGGACGCGTTTTTATTCCAAGGGTTGGAAACAGTACCCTCTGTTGGAAAGAGGCTACTCCTTACCATTCTCAAGGATACAAAGTTTCAACCCTTTGGCTGCTTGCTGTTTTCTCTCTTCACAGGGTCAGGGGATCAGCTTGACACAGGAGAGCTTCAGAGGACAGTTGATGTAAACATGCCAGAGTCTGAGATTGGGAGGCCCTCTTCGTCCCCAGAGTCCACTTTGAACACGGTTAAACAGCCTGTGACAGTTTGTCAATGCAACATTACTATTGCTTATCCTTGAAGCCAGGCATTCGGGAGTGTTGGGCTAGTTTGGGAATAATGGCAATGTCCTGTCCCCTGGACCAATTAATTACCTCCCCAGAAGGGGCTTACAGCCCTGTCTTGAAGGGACGCCCATAAGCTCTCAGGCTAATGCCAGTGGTGCCCTGCAAAAGGTGCTTGTCAACTGTCCCCCGGCAATGGGCTGGATAATGGCTCATTCACAGTAGTCAGCAAAACCTTCGCCTCAGAAACCAATGACACAGCAATCTTGATTATGGTAAGACCCATTCCTTGGAAAGTTTTTTTTTTTTCTAAAAAGAAAATGATTTTGTATGTATGTGGGTGCCATAGCACATGTGTGGATGTCAGAGGGTTTCCGTTCTCTCACACACCATATAGGTCCTGGGACTGAACTCGGATTGCTAGGCTTGGTTGCAAGCATTTTACTTCCTGAGCCATCTTGCCTGCCCCGAAAAATCTATTTCTATCCAGTTTGAAATACTCATTAAAGTGTCAGCCGGGCAGTGGTGACACACGCCTTTAATCCCAGCACTCGGGAGGCAGAGGCAGGTGGATCTTTGTGAGTTCGAGACCAACCTGGCCTACAAGAGCTAGTTCCAGCGCAGGCTCCAAAGCCACAGAGAAACCCTGTCTCGAAAAACCAAAAAAAAAAAAATATGCATTAAAGTGTCAAATGCAAAATTTATAATCTGTTGATACACTGTTTAAAACTAAAAGAGATAACTAGAAGTGATCAGGCTTGAGTTATGCCCCAAAGTATTAAGTAAATAAAAAAAAAAAAAAAAAAAGAAAAGAAATATGCATTAAAGTGTCAAATGCAAAATTTATAATCTGTTGATACACTGTTTAAAACTAAAAGAGATAACTAGAAGTGATCAGGCTTGAGTTATGCCCCAAAGTATTAAGTAAATATCCACAGGTCTGTTGAGGGATGAGGACAAAGGTCAAACAATCCCAGGCTAACTCCAAAATATTCCAATTATATTTTTTATAAGGGGCAAACTCACGAAACAGGAACGGGAAGTCCAACCTCAGCTATTGTGCAGGAACCACAGAGAGCAAACCCTGGGAGAGCCGGGGGTTTTCTCTGGGTACCCAAAAGGTCACGTCCTAACCTGGTCCAACTACTTAAAGATCATTGGTTGACAGAGGTTCCCCGTCACCTCCCCTTTTTCTCTGAATAAGAGAGTTCCAAACCCAATACAAAACTATATACACTAGGAAGAGATATCAAGTATAAGATCAGGATTACAACCAACATAAACAATATTAAGCAAGGAACACATGCTAAATGTTTTAATAAACATTCTATCCTAAAGAGTCTTGCATTGGAAATGACTTGGCTAAATCATAAGAGGAAGGTAACTATGATTATTTAATCTTCAACTCCATCGAAGGCCAGAGAAGGGAGATAATATTACTTGAGTAGGCAGGAAGTGCAATCAAGCAGCTTCCAAAATGTGCAGTATATGACAGAGACAACTGACTACCTGGGCAATCACCCAAAGACTCATTTGTAATGTTGAAGTAACCAACTTTGGCTAAGGCCTAGAGTAACTGACAGACCATTTTCAAAGGCAGGAAAATTTTCAGAACTGTCTTACCCTGTCTTGGCAAGGTTTGGTAGTCTTCTTATGTCCTGCTTATACACAATGTACTTTGTCAGTGGTTGAGGCATGGGCAGTTCCTTGCCCAAAGGCCAATTGTGCCAAGAAGAAAACAATCTCCAAGCGGAGTGTCTTCAGTATTCAACATTCTCTCAGGAATAGATTGGTGCTGTCAGGAGCAATCGTGTCTCACATCAATAGAACACTAAGTTAATTAATTGCCATGTTCTATAGATCCTTGAAGTGGTTGAAGATTACCTACCTAGGCAGAATACAATCTCTATGTATCTAAAGAACCTAATTAATCTGACTATATGTATAACAAACAGGAGTGATTCTTGACCAATAATATTTAATAGTTGTATAACTTAAAGGCTAAGACTTCATATTAAACAATTTTTAAACTACTGTGCAGTAAAGGAGAACAATGACCTCAAAATGTAAACAATGTATAATATCTTGATCAGAGGTAGGAATATATATCACAATATGATAAATAAATCCTAAAATTGTATCAATATACAAAATGTCTTAAACAGAGGTAGAAACATGCATGCATTCAATCTGACAAAATAACTTTGCATAGGTGTACAAATATTGTAAACAGAAATAGCAAATATAATTTGAACTTGTATCAATGTATAAGAAACTATACCATTGTAAATAGTCCATAAATAATAGCTCACAAGTATTCACTCTGTTACTCACTATTATTATTATTAGTGTAAGTTCACACTAAATTACCTATTATCCCATTCAATCTTCCCTCTTTCTTTTTTTAAAGATTTATTTATTATGTACATAGTGTGCAGCTTCCATGTATGCCTGCAGGCCAGAAGAGGGCACCAGACCCCATTACAGATGGTTGTGAGCCACCATGTGGTTGCTGGAATTGAACTCAGGAAATCTGGAAGAGCAGTCACTGCTCTTAACCTCTGAGCCATCTCTCCAGCCCCCCTCTTTTTTTTTTTTAAGGCGATCTCTGGACCTACTTAATCTCAACCCCAACCCGATACAAACAAGTAATAATCAACCCCTAAATGGTGTCCCCAACCCTGAGGACAAACTTTGTTGGGAGAGGGGATATCGTCTTCTAGAATTGCTTCCAGCTGTCATGGGGTGATGTTTTTCCTATGGGGTCCTGTAAAGTAAAGCAATGGTTAAGTTTCAAGATTACTGTCTAGTATAATTTCAAATGATTTCCGAGCAATCAATAGAGTTTTTCTAAAATTCTTATTTGGAGTTCTGGCCAGAACATCATGAGAAGGTGCACCATTTCAGCAGCTGGTACCCAAAAACCGGCCTTATAGCAGCGCTATCAGCATCAAGATGCCATCTCAACCAGGTGGAGCTGTTGCTGTGGGGCCCCATCTTCTTCCTGGAAACTTCAAAAATTACTGCAGGAAAAGGATCTGTAGGAAATATACTGTTCATTGTGGAAAACTTAAACATTATTCACACAGACATATATTCAATGAAAAATGTGATATAGACAAAATAGGCTTGGAGAAAGTAAAATTTTTCCTAAATTCTTTCTTCTTTCTGTCCCATACCAGATGGCTCCTGACATGAGACAGAAACTCTAAATTTTTCTTTAAACAACATGCTTGGATTTAAAGAAGGCTAGCCATCATCCAATTCCAAAACCATCTCTCTCTCTCTCTCTCTCTCTCTCTCTCTCTCTCTCTCTCTCTCTATCTATCTATCTATCTATATATATATATATATGAGAATATGTTAAGTGATCCTTTTTCTGGATAGTTATTTTGTCTTTCAGCATCCAAACGTCCAGGATCTCTTGACTTTTTGAAGATGTATATTTTCCTGTAAAGACAAGAACAGAAGCCGGGCAGTGGTGGTGCACACCTTTAATCCCAGCACTCGGGAGGCAGAGGCAGGCGGATCTTTGTGAGTTCGAGATCAACCTGGTCTACAAGAGCTACTTCCAGCGCAGGCTCCAAAGCCACAGAGAAACCCTGTCTCGAAAAACCAAAAAAAAAAGGAACCCTGCCCAACCCTATATGGTTTCCTTCCCACCTGTATGGTTGTCACCTTTGTGGATGAGCTGTCATTTCTCTTTCTCAAAATCCCCAACCCCAGTCTGCTCCTGAGAAAGACCTCAGCATATCAACCCACAGACTGCTTCTCCTTCAAATACTCGGCCATGGAAAACAGATGAGCAATGACCCCACCCGAGGGCATGGGGCAGCTGTCAACTATGAGCAACGTGGTCCCTGGATCTTGCGGTAGGAAGAAGATATTGGTGAGAAACGGCAGAGTTTAAATAAATGTGCCTGTATACCCAGCACTTGGGAGGCAGAGGCAGGAGGATGCTGCAAGCTTGAGGCCAGTGTGGGCCACATAGTGGGACCCCGTCTCAAAACTAAAAAGCCAAAATATGATGTGCCAACACTGGCTTCTTAGTTAAGCAAAATGCACGATGTGTTGTCAAATGGGTGGGTGGGGAAGCATGGAAACTCAACGCTAGCTTTGCAGCTGGTTGTATTCCAAAGTTACTGCAAAGCACAGTTAGTTGAAAAACCAAAGAACTGAGCCAGGAACACGAGCAGACACCTGTTCACGCATACAGTGACTTACAGCAGCCCAGAGGTGGAGGGGACCTGGAAGGCTGTGGGAGGGTCAAAGGGATTCACTGTGAGCTAGAATGATGTTTCAGACGTATGAGCTAAGCTCACTCTGCTGCTTCATTGAACACGTTTGTAAGATTCCTGAAAATGATGGCTTTGTGAGATGGGCGTGGCAGAGCTGTCATTGCAAGGTGTGCGTGGCGGAGCAGGCTATGGCCCTAGCACTCCGGAGGCTGAGGCAGGAACGTGACAAGTTCAAAGCCAGCCTATGTTATATCATATCCCATTTTTAAAGATGGTCAATTTGGGGATTTGCCTAGTACAGTTAGTTTTTTTTTGTTTTTTTTTTTTTTTTTGAGACAGGGCTTCTCTGTGTAGCCCTGGCTTTCCTAGAGCACTCTATGTAGTCCAGGCTGGCCTTGAACTCAGAGATCTGCCTGCCTCTGCCTCCCAAGTGCTAGGATTAAAGGCGTGTGCCATCACCCCTCGGCTTTATTTATTTATTTATTTTGGTAAATGATATAACAGTTGTAGTGTTTGCTCACTGGGAAAAGGTGTTGGGGGCTCAGGATCAGGGCTGACTGTGCACTTTCTCTTCTCTGTTACTGGGATGCCAGGCTCCCACCTTCCCAGTGCGCTCTCCCTCAGCCTCCCGGAGTCCTTAACTGACGACACTAAGCGTGCATATTTATAATGCAGGCAATGACACACACCATGTGCAGTGACAGAGCTTTAGATGACATTCTCGTTGTTCAGAAGTCTTCGTGCTGCAGACGCCATCTGGCTGTGTGCTTCTGGGTGCAGCAGGGTGCCGGAGACCGAGGGGTACATACCTTGTGGGGTGACTCCAGGGTTCTGCGAGCCAGAGGACTTCCTATTTCCCTATTTAATAACTGGAGTCATAAGGGCTTGTGAAGCCTGACTGACCCACACTTTGTTGTTGGGCCTCCCCCAGTGACCCCTACCAAGATCCCTGTCCCAGTTCGTCTGTCAGAAAATCGAAGGGACTTCAGGAGCCCTGGCCCTCATTCCTCTAATTGGGTCTGGTGGCTGGAGCCAGGCCTCGTTATTTTTAATTGGGCCCATCGTTCTGGAAGGAAACAGCATGCAGATCATGCCTGGTTATTTGCTGCTTGCGAGCTCCAAGTGAAACTGCAGTGGGGACTTCCGAGAACTCTGCTCCATCGTCACTCAGAGTGGTTAGGCTAAAGATAGCCCTTGATGGCACTGGCCCATGTCTGTGTCCAGAGACAGCCATTGTTTAAGAATTCAGGAATATCACAATCCTGGGCAGTCGGACAGATCGCTCAATTAAGTATCATTTAGATGTGGCTGTGGGTGTGGCATCGTGGGCTGAATCAAACTTCTTTGTTGACAGGAACCCATTTTCGTTAATTAGCTTCAAAACAAGTGACTTTGCCAGCACCACAGACTCCTGATGGCACAACCAGCAGTGCCGGCAGAACCAGTAAATCCAGTTCAGAGAAGCCAAGGTCGTTTGTTTGTTTGTTTGCCTAGAGACAGGGTCTCTGTGCAGTCAGGGCGGCTCTCAAGCTCCAGCCCCCCCCCCCACCTCAGCCTCTCCAGGGTGGCACCGCATGTGAGCCACCATGCTTGGCTTTCCCACTAAGAGCTTTGAATTTTCCCAGCACCATTACCCTATTACAATATTTATTTAAAATACTTAATGAAGCTAAATATTAATATTCTGTAATTAAAACATCTAAGTCATTGAAGAGAGCAAATAATTTTATGACTAAATATATAAAAGCATTATTAAATATATGATCTAATTTCTTTTAGTATTTTTTTCTTTATTTAAAAATAATTATTTTAGCATAGCTGTGGTGGCGCACGCCTCTAATCCCAGCACGCGGGAGGCAGAGGCAGGCGGATCTCTGTGAGTTCGAGGCCAGCCTGGTCTACAGAGCAAGATCCAGGATACACTCCAAAGCTACAGAGAAACTCTGTCTCAAAAAAACAAAACAAAAATATTATTTTATATGTTTGGGTATTTTGCCTGCTTGTATGTGTGTGCCACATGCATGCAGTGCCCACAGAGGCCAGAAGAGGGCATGAGATTCCTCACACCTGAAATTATAGTTGGGTGTGAGCCACCATGTGAGTACCAGGAATTGAACCCAGGTCCTCCGCGAGAGCAGCTGGTGCTCTGAACCATTGAACTGTCTCTAGCCCCATTTGCTTCTTCTGAGTTTTCATGCAGGCATGCATTATATGTTGAATGCATCTCCAACACCCTTTTTGCTCCCCACCCATTAATCCCCTTTGTTCCCTGGACATTTCATGTGTTTTCGAATCAAATACTAATGTGGCTTCATGTGTGCTTTCTCCCGCCTGTGGGCCTAGATAAAATGTAGACTATACAAAATGTAGGCCCACAGCTGGGAGAAAACGCATACTTCTGAGACTGGCCTAATTTGCATAATACAATTCTTTTGTACCTAAGTTCAGTTTTCAAAAGACAGCTAAGAGCAGGGTGATAGTAAAGGAGCCCCATTTGACTACGTGATGTATGTCTTCAACTTTACCCTTCTTGTTTGTAAGCCCTCTGTCCCCAGACAGACGCCGGACCTTCTCTGACCATTGTGGGACTAGTGTCCACTCAAGGTGAGAGTTTTGAGTTTGGCCATGAGTGTGGGCATGTGAGGAAGACTCCACTTTGCCAAACACTCAGACACAACGTCTGAGCCCCCTTGGCGACAAAGGCCCCTGTTAGAACACACCAACGAAGAGACTCAAGAAAGGCATTCAGGTGACATCTAGAAGCCTCTGCACCCCCATTCTGTATGTACCTTCCTAACAGCTCATGCAGCTGCATGCTTATTCATCATTTTTCTGTTTTAACAGGTTTGTTTCTTTGTTTTTTGTGCCACACACACACATACACACACACAAACACATATGTATAGGCACGCTTGCAACATGAGTTTATGTGCACTGTGTGCAGTACCCATGGAGGCCATAAGGGGGCACCAGATGCCCCAGAGCTGCAGCTTTCAGGTGTATTTCTGCCCATTAAAACTGGTAGAAGCATTTTACTGCCAAGTGCCTTGTGTGATGATGCCATGATGGCAATTGGCATATTTGTCACCTCACACATTTTTTTTTTCATTTGTTCCTGATGAAAACACTCAAAACTTTTCCTATTCCCTATTTCCATGTGAGTCTTAAGGTGTTCCAGGGACCCCAGAGCTACCCCTCCTCTCTAACTCCTTGAGCCCATTGGCTCCTGTCTCTACCCCCTTCCTGTACCTTTCCAAACCTCTGCTTCTGTGAGATCAACTGTTGCAGAATATTTTTAATCGGGCAAAGATATATTGGTTTATGTTGCAGAATATTACTTTAACTATATAAAAGTGTGTTACATTTATTTATGCTGCATTTGTTTAACAATATAGGGATGTGTGTTTAATTATGTAAAGATGCATTGCATTTGTTTCACCTTGCCTGCCTAAGGCAATTGATTGGTCTAATAAAAAGCTGACTGGCCAATAGCGAGGCAGAGAAAGGATAGGTGGGGCTGGCGGGCAGAGTATAACTTGAGGGAAGAGAGGAAAGAAAAATGAGAGAAGGGGAAGGAGAGAATGAGGGAGAACCCAGGGCCAGAAGCCAGGCAGCTACCAGCCAAGCAGACACAAGAAGCAGGGAGAGATGTACAGAAGAGAAGGAAAAAGCCCTGAGCCAGAGGTAGATAGACAGGTTAATTTAATTAAAAGAGCCAGAAAGGAGCCTAAGATAGGTCAAGCATTCAAACTCGTTTAAGTCTCCGTGTCATGATTTCAGATCTGTTTGATGGCCTAAAAGAAAAGGCCTGGTACAATCAACCTTTTATTATTATTATTATTATTATTATTGATACTTATTGAGCTCTACATTTTTCTCTGCTCCCCCCTGCCTATCCTCTCCCCACTTCGCTCCTCCCCCAAGATCCCCATGCTCCTGATTTACTCAGGAGATCTTGTCTTTTTCTACTTTCTACTTCCCTTGTTAGATTAGACATGCATGTCCATGTATGTCTCCCTTTGAGTCTTCATTGTTGTCTAGGTTCTCTGGGGTTGTGATTCATAGGCTGGTTTTTTTTTTTGGCATTATGTTTAAAAACCACTTATGAGTGAGTACATGTGATAATTGTCTTTCTGGGTCTGGGTTACCTCACTCAATATGATGTTTTCTAGTTCCACCCACTTGCCTACAAAATTCAAGCTGTCATTTTTTCTGCTGTGTAGTACTTCATTGTGTAAATGTACCACATTTTTCTCATCCATTCTTCAGTCAAGGGACATTTAGGTTGTTTCCAGGTTCTGGCTATGACAAACAATGCTGCTATGAACATAG
>JAQHUG010000089.1:3285280-3309267 GCA_028555095.1 Dicrostonyx torquatus | reverse complement strand
TATTACAACATCTGTATCTCTCTACTTCTCAGAAAGTTGTAGTCCCAACTCAATTACAAATCAAAGCTGGCTTTGGAGTTGGAACACGGCTTTCTCCTTCTCTAAACCCAAGCATGTTGTTAGAAGAAAATTCAGAGTTTCTGTCTCCTAGCAGAAGAGCCACCTGGTGTTGGACAGAAAACCAAAACTCTAGGGAGTATTGTTGTCAAAACTCTGTTATTTCCCCTAAAATGCTATTTCTTTCCTTATTTTTGACTCTTTAGTACCTTTCTTTGACTAAACAACTTAAGTATATATTGACAGATTGATAGATAAATAGAGATGACAGCTAAACAGATGATAGATGTGACATATATATCCAGTAGAATATTATTACATTTATAATATGTCAATGTGTCTAAATGTATGGCCCTGCCTATGCTTCTCAACAATTAAATGACTTTCTGGGCTCCTGGAAGATTTTTCATGCCATTGGCATCCCTTGTAATCCACGGGGACAAGCCATTGTGGAGAGGACCAACAGATCTCTTAAGGAGCTGTTGGCCAGGACTGGCTCACCAGAGGCTGGGAGAGATCCTCATCTGCCCTTAGCAGAGGTCCTTTTCCATACGAGCTTCCTCAGTTTTCAGCCCAGCCTACAAGCACTGGGCGTCTCTGCCAGGGAACGCACCCCTGCCCCTGGTGAGATGGAGAGATCCTATCTCCCTTCCAATGGCAGCCCCCAGCCCCTGTTAACCAGTGGGAGAGGGTATGCTTGTGTTTTTCCTTAGACTGCCACAACACCAATATGGGTCCTCTTACGAGATGTACGCCCAGCCATGGATCAGCCAGGTTCCACCAAGGAGGGAATAACCCAGGATGAGTATATCTGTATATACTCCCTTTTCTTGCTCTCATTGTCTCCCCAAACAAATTGATTTACTAAGGGCAGAGGTTATGGCCTTTGATGGCATAACATAAAAAGGCTACCAGATCCCTCCTGGATGCTCACATTAATTCACAGGTAGTATTGTTAATCCTTACTCTCTTTAAATGTCTCCTGCAGCAGATCCAACAGCAGTGGACAGCAATGGCTCTCAGGCATCCTCCTCCCAGTCCTCCACAGGAGGTTATGCCTGCCTTGCTCTCTGCAATTCAAAAGCCTACTGCCTAGTCCCCCAACCTCGGCAGCTCTCCAGGAATGAATGCTCTTCAAGGGATGGTAGTCAATGATGGGTAAGAGTTTGTTTGGCACGTCAACCTAAGACAGGCACAGTCCAGATGCTGAGCCCTCCTGAGGTGGGGTCCACAAGGCCTGAGCCAAGAACTCTGGGTCCCACTGAGCGCCCATGTACTAAATAAAAAGCATGATGTGTACGAAGTTAAGGCCAAAAGGAGCCAACCTGGAGTCTGCCTGGCGATGCCAGAGGTCCTGATAATGCCTAGCCAATGAGGGACGATCAAATGATGTTTCCTGAGTGGCTATCTCCAGGTGCTGTCAAAGGTCCTGATCATGCACAGCCAATGAGGGATGGCCACATGATGTCAACTGTCAATGGATCAGAACTCCTGGGTGCTGGGAGGATTTATAGGTTTTCCCCCCATTGTTAAATAAACAAGTCTGTTGTATACCTTCTACCTGACCCCCAGTGTCTGAGACATTGACACTACACCTTCTCACCCCCTCCCCCAAGGAAGACGCTAGGGCCCAGCAACACAAGTGCCCGTATGTGCAGAGACTTGAGGACATCGTTGTCATTCTTCAGATGCCCTTCACCTTGTGCTCTCTCCTAGACCTGGAATTTACTCTAGGCTGGGTGGCCAGCAAGCTCAGGGTTCGCCTCTGTCTCCCCAGGGCTGGGCCAGCAAGCTCAGGGTTCGCCTCTGTCTCCCCAGGGCTGAGCCACTAAGCAAGTTCTACCATTCCCAGCTATTGTAAAACTGTGGATTCTGGGGGTTGAATGCAGGTCCTCACATTTGCAGGGTAAGTAAGCCATTGCCTGACTGAGCCCCAGCCCCAGCTGGGGAGTCATTCTGTAAAGGCCCACACTACGTTTACTTATTTGTAAGTAACAAGTTTTTACATCTGAGGTTGGGAGGCTGCCAGCCCACACTGCAGGCGGTGGAAAAGAGCAAGGAGTTGGCTGGAGACCACTGGTGACAACAGGGACGGCCTGTTCTATTTCTAAACCCATGCATTCCATCTGTCAGGTGCTCACTGTCATTTGAGAAGAGAGGTTGATCTATCTAAAGTTTGCTGTTGATCAGTTGGTCAGAGGTTTGCAATCTGGCTTACAAAACTGCCAGAGGGAGGAGGGGCTTCGGGTACAATTCGATCTAGCATTTTCATGGGGCATCAGGTCCCTGACTGGATTTCTATGTGGTTGTATTCATTTCTGCTCCCCTTAAAACCATTCTTAGACTGTGCCATTTCTTTGTCAGCTTGACACAGCCTATATACACCTGGAAGAGGGCCGGTCAGTGGACGAACTGACCTCCATCGGATGGGCCTGTGAGCATTTCTGTGAGCCATTTCCTTGGTTGCTAATTAGTTTAGGAGGGCCCGGCTCACTGTGAGTGGTGCCATCCCAACAAAGGCAGCTGGAGAACCAGGAACCTGATACTCCCTCTGTGGTCTCTTCTTCAGTGCTAGCCTCCAGGCTTCTGACTGAACTCAGCCCTGGTTTCCATTGATGATGGACGGCAATCCATAACCTATAGACTGAAATAAACCCTTTCCTCCCCGAGCTGATTTAGTCACATGTTTCTCACAGCAACAGAGGAGCAGACCGGAGCAGGCTGCTTTGCTCCGGCAGCACTAATGGCTCTGAGGCTCACATGCTCTCTACTACCAACCGAGGGGAGGAAGGACTTACAGCTGCGCCCTTCCTTTTCTGGATGTTTCTAAGGAAGTGTCTTCGTTTCCATGATCCCGGTTAACCTCCTGCTCTGGGAGAGTCAGTCGCTGGATCAAGCACAACAGTGGGAGGTAGAATCACGCCCCACAGACACGTGACAGGGAAAGGGGACATTGGCATCACTACCTTCACCATTAGAAGGTGATCAAGGCAGTTATCCAGTCATGACAGAAAGCCTGCCTTGTGTTTGTTGGATAGAGGAGCCACAAAGTCCCCCTTCCGAGATAAGCATCCTTACTAACTGCAGCGGATGTCTGAGGGTGTAGACGGAGGGTTCCTGCAGGTGTCTGTGGAGCAGGAATAGGTGTCAGCACAGCTCAGTGAGGGCCCTAGCTCATCTCAGCAGTCATCTGAGGGACCAATCAGAGGTTGGCAGTGGTTGTAATGTGACCTGGTGGGAGTCCGGTTCCCAGTTCTTATAGCCTTGCCGGGCCTGTGTGTCTTCAGGTGGGCAGCCTCAGGTGCACTCCCTGCCTCCCCTGTGAATTATTCACTAGCTTCTACTTGGCCATCTAGAATCTCCATGGACCTTGATGCTGAGTGTCACATGTCGCAGGATCGCCAGCAGCTGCAAGGCAAGTTCTGTACGGCTCAAGCAGAGCAGTGCTAACAACGGCTCTCCCTCCAAGCACCATGGGATCCAAGGTAATGGGCTCAAAGGTGGCCTTGCTGGGGACCCCTCTTCTACCAGGTCTAAGTGACAGTTCCCCTGGGCTTCCAGTAGGCAAGAAAGACTTGGGCTAGCATATGAAATTCTGCCCTTGTTTGGTGAAAGGTTTTGTCTGAGGTCATCAAGTAGACATGTATGGGCCATCACCCAGGGGACGTGTGGTCTTTTAGGACCAAAGCAGGTGAAGCGGAGCTGAGTTTCTTGTGTGCTTCAAACTGGAGACAGCATAACTTTCTGTGGTGTCAGAGTGGTCACTATCATACTGTCCAGTGCTGGAACTATGAACTGAGGGTGACATCTGAGGCCTTGAAATGTGGCTCGTGTGTCTGGGGGATGAAGGAGCCACGCAGGCGGCTCGTGGTTGTCATGTTAGCCTAGACGGAGCATTGGAGAGAACCATAGCAACTGTTGCCTCCCCGTCTAGGAGTGCCTGTAATTTCTTTACTCCAGAGACACTATTGAATTTAAATATAGCAACTTCAAACTGCCTGAGTCAGTGGTAGGAAAGACCTAAAGAAACAACCAAGGGCAGAGACAGCCTAGTGTAAACCCGTTAGCTTTTTCTTTTTCTTTTTTTAAATATTTATTTATTTATTATGTATACAATATTCTCTCTCTGTGTGTATGCCCCCATGCCAGAAGAGGGCACCAGACCCCATTACAGATGGTTGTGAGCCACCATGTGGTTGCTGGGAATTGAACTCAGGACCTTTGGAAGAGCACGCAATGCTCTTAACCGCTGAGCCATCTCTCCAGCCCCCCACCCCCACCCCGTTAGCTTTTTCTAGGAGTTAATTCTACATGTACGTTTAAGGGCGATTTTTCATGTTTGTTTTCTTCCCCAAAGAATGACCTCAGCACGTCTGGTTTGAAAACATGATTTACTCATGGACTTTCTCTTCCTAGGTGACAAAGGGATCACAGAAGCGGTCATACATGTAGTCAGAACAGTTTAGTAGCTACACACAGGAGCCTCCTGTACCAGAAGCACTAGCTACAGTCTGTCATGGATCCATTCAGCCAATTATCCCATTTCTATAGCACCAAATACTGTTGCCTTGGCAACCAGCACTCACAACAGTGTCGGCCTTGAGGCCATGCATCTGAACACCTAGGTGTGTGCATGGGGATGGCTTTCTGTGCCATTGCCATGAAACATCTGAGTGTAGACTGACGGAGGCCGCTTGGTAGAGGGGCGAGTTCACAGACGTGCAAGAGGTAGGCCTGTCCTCAAACAAGGTTGCGGGTAGCATTTCATGTCATAGCTGTGTATGTGTGCATGTGTTATGAGTACATGTGGCAGTCAGAGGACAACCTGGGGTGTCAGCCTTCACCTTTCACCGTTTCTCACAGGATCTCTTTTCTTGCTTCCCTCCGCATGCACTATGCCAGCTGGGCCGCGAGTTTCTGGGTTTGTTCTTTCTCTGCTTCCCCACTTGCTGTCAGAGTGCAAGACTTACAGATGAGTGCTTCCTTCCTCACCTGGCTGTATTTGTGTTCTGGGGATTTGAACTCAGATCCTCAAGCTTGGATCCATGAGCCATATCGGCACCCTGAAATACATCTTCCAGCAAGCATATGGACTGGGCTCCCTGCAGTTGCGTGGTTTTAAATAAAATTCTCCTTCTTTGTGAATTTCCAGCTTGCCTTTGAAAGCATCAGGCTGCTGCTGAAGCCACTTGAGGACCTATGATTTCGGGAAGCAGCAGTTGCCCTGCCTGTCCCCAACACAACAAGCTATGTTGAATTTTTTGTGTGTGGGGGGTTTCGAGACAGGATTTCTCTGCAGCTTTGGAGCCAGTCCTGGAACTAGCTCTTGTAGACCAGGCTGGTCTCGAACTCACAGAGATCCTCCTGCCTCTGCCTCCCGAGTGCTGGGATTAAAGACATGCGCCACCACCACCTGGCGCTATGTTGATTCTTTTAGGAGAAACATCTCCCAATTCCCTCCCATAAGAAGGCTGGAAATGAGCCTTCGTCACCAGAAACCAGGGCTTACGGCGGCAGTGGAGACCCGAATAAACCAAGTCTGGAGTAACCCTGCCCCCAGCAAGCTTCTACCCAGTGTGTTTCTCATCCCATGAATTGCTTCCCTGAGCCCCAAGCCCTTTTGTCTGGCATTCCTTCACAAATGATATCTTTCGCTGTCTAAAAGAGATAAAGGCAACAATGTCTTTGGTTGGGGGGCACGTGTGTGATGAGTGTGTAGGTGCACGCGTGGAGGTCACAGCGCAGCCTCTCTGTAACTCAGGGCCTCTGGCTCAGCAGCGTGTATAGTGAGGCTGCGGCTGACGGATGAAGTCATTTGCCTAGGTGCTGGCAGCTACCAAGTGCTTGTTCTACGCCCTGCGGTGGTGTGTGACTCATTCAAAATTCCATTTTTAGGGCAAATAGTCAGGGTGGTTAATTGTTCTCTCCCAGTGAATTAGTAAGAAGTTGGAAGGCTCTGTCAGTCACTGAGCAGAGGCCCAGGGCTTGCATCCACGTCCAGGGAGCCACTGTGTTCCCAGCCCATGCCTTGCTGTGGATCGAGCATATTTTATGACTTTATGACATGGCAGGTCAACGGCAACAGATTTTAATATCTTATTAAAAATAATTATGGACTCACTTAAGTTGTGAAAACAGAACGTAAAAGTCCCTACACTCTGGCCCTGCAGGTTACTTTAACCTAATTGTGCCTCAGTTTATTAGCGGAGTTAAAACCATCGGCACAGTGTGCGCTCTGTCCCAGCAGTTGCATCTGTGGCTTTGTGGGACAAGCCGACAATGGAGAGGAGATATTCCTGCCCTCAGTGCATGGCTGCTAACTCCTGTCCCCTCGAAGGCAATGAAGGGCATGTGACAGGTTGGGCTCAGTAAATAACGGGGTCAGATAAGCCTCACAGGTGTCGGTGCAGGTCTCACCTTTCATTTTGCAATCAATTTTGGGCCACATAATTTGATGGTATGTATTTTTGTTTTGTATTTTGAGACAGGTTTTCTCTGTGTAACAGTCCTAGCTGTCCTGGAACACACTTTGTAGACTAAGCTGTCCTCAAACTCACAGAGATCCGCCTGCCTCTGCCTCCCAAGTGCTGGGATTAAAGGTGTGCGCCACCACTGCCCAGCTAATATGCATTTTTACACATTCTATGACATTTATGTGTGTATGCATGTGTGTGCATGCACACATGTGTGCAAATATGAATGTGCATGCCACAGCAAATGTGTGGGAGGCAGAGGACACCATCTAGGAGTCAGTTCTCTCCTTCTACCACAAGGGTCCCAGGAATCTAACGCAGGTCAGGCTGTGGACAAGTGCCTTTTCTCCTGAACCATCTTCCTGGCCCATATTTCTAATAGCTTAGTATTAAATAATTGTAGTATTAAATAATTTTTTAAAAAACGGTCATTCAAGATTCCACAATGACTCAGAAACAACTATTCAGCCATGTCCAGGGCCCGTCATCCTTCTTAGGAATAACTGTGGACAGAAAGTCACACATTTTTAAGATTTGGATGAGCTATTTCTAACAACATTTGATTTTACTTGAATCCACTGAAAGAAATAGTTGATATAAAACAGAATTGCTATGCCTTAGGCAAAGGGCCTTCATGAGAGATTATTTTTATTAAAATAGCCTCAAAGTAAAACATTACCTTTTCAAAAATTTTATTTATTTATGGGAGGGAACATCTCGAGCGTGTGTGCCCATCATGCACATGGAGGCCAGAAGAAGGTCACAGCAGTTGGTTCTTTCCTCCCACTATGTGGATCCCAGGGGTGGAATTTGGGACAGCAGCTTTGAGGCAAAGCCCTTTTACCCGCTGAGACATCCCATTGGCCCATGTTATGTGTAAAGAAGACCCCGAGTTACCTGCACCAAAGAGTTCAACTTCAGGCTGAGCTCTGAACATGAGAACAGAGGCTGCACCCCATTCTGATCTTTAAAGAAAGCATTTTTCATTGTCAAGACCCCAGTACATTCTGTTCTGCTGCTGCGTAAAGTCCGACTTCCGTAGCTCCATACCAGCGCTCTCTAAAGTGGGCCCGCGCGTCTTCACAGAGCTGCTGTGAAAATGCTTCTGTCGGGTGCAGAATTAAGCACTTTATATGGAAACTTGGGAGGAGAGCCAGGCCGCATGTCATCTTGCCACGGGAACTGAGGACCATAAGTCACTTCCCAATAAAGCCTGCTTTGATTAGCTTGCTCATAAGTTGTGTGTGTGTGGGAGACAAGATCCCAGGTCTCATGGTCCAGCCAAGAGAGCGTGTCCCTGAGGTCTGGGTTCCATAAAGACAGTGATAAGAGAAGGCACCTGATGCACACAAGCAAACGTGTACACACCCACACTTGTACACCCACGCACACATGTGCACACATACACAACACACAGAGACAGATTATAAATTTCTAGGGACCAGAACCTCCCATGATATGTTATATGTATGGCTTAGAAAATAGCCACCGATTTTCTTAGCTATTAAAAACAAAACTCTTGGCCAGGCGGTGGTGGCGCACGCTTTTAATCTCATCATTCGGGAGGCAGAGGCAGGAGGATCTCTGTGAGTTCAAGGCCAGCCTGGGCTACAAGAGCTAGTTCCAGGACAGGCTCCAAAAGCTACAGAGAAACCCTGTCTCAAAAAACAAACAAAAAAACAAAAAAACTTTGACAATAACCATCTTGAGGTCATGCTTGCATTCCTAGCAGTTAGAATTATTTAGATCTCCAAGCTGATGCTTTCAGTTCTTCACTGATGGAATACTAGAGGCTAGGTAACTTTGTTTTAAAAACAGAGGTTTACTTAGCTAATGCTTCTGGAGGTTCAAGAGCAGGGAGTTTGGAGAGAGATCACATTCAGAGAAAAGAGCAAAGCACCAGGGACCTTCTAGCCTCATCCTGGAACACCTTGTCCCCCAAACTGACAAAGGGTCCCTGAGAAGGCCCTTAACCCCTCAGTGACCCAAGGACTACCTCTAGGCTCCTCCTCTTAAGTGTGTCACTACCAAACTGAGGACCAAAGTTCCAATATATGAACCTGAAAGGACGAGATGTATCCAGGCCACTTGCTCTTCAAAGACTATACATAGCCTAAGGGGACATTTGCCACAGCTACTTCAGAATGATTCCACTTTGTGGCTGGGAGACAGCTCAGTCAATAAAGGGCTTATTGTTTGACCACGAGGACCCGAGTTCAGATCCCTCGCACCCACACAAAAGCTGGCAGTGCACGAGGGTGCATGTCTCTCACCCCAGTACTGAGGGTGGGGACAGGAGGGACCCTAGGGCTCACGGACCAGCCAGCCTTAGCTGATCGTTGAGCTCCAGGCCCTCAGAGACCCTGTTGATGTTTGGTGTTCCCGAGAGGGACACCTGAGGCCGCTCACTGGCCTCCACATGCACATGATTAAAAAGAAATGTGTAAGAGGTAGCACTGATGGCTGTGGTTACAGTCCCTAGGAGTAATGCTATAACCAGAGGTCACCACCGGACCCGGACAGCGTTAATGTGACCCAGCGACATTACTAAGGAACAGACGTAGCTCCCGAGTGGACTGCTAACCTTGAATCCAGTGCTTTCCGCCCACATGATGTCTGAAGGTGGATTTTGTTTATGCAGAGCCAGCACGCTGCTTTTCAAAGTGATACGGAGCACATAAATCATTATCCTACTGTTATTTACACATGTATGCACACACACACGTGCACATGCACACGCACAGGAGTGGAGAGGATCAGAAGGAACAATCCTTTCTCTTTTAAAAACTTACTTGAGCCTGTGTCCTGGCACAACTGCTCCATGGGTAAAAGTGCTGGCATTCAGTCATGAGGACTTGAGTCCTTGGTGCCCATGTCAAAACTGGGTGTGTCTCTAATCCCAGGGCTAAGGGGCAGAGGCAGGAGGATTCCTGGAGCACACAGGCCAGTCCAAGTAGTGAGTTCCAGGTTCAATGAGAAATTCCATTTCCAAAGATAGGGAAAGGATAATTCAGGAAGACACTTCACACCTGCCTTTGGTCCCACATGCACATGGGTACACACCCATGCAACCAGCACACACAAAATCCCCAGCACTGCAGTACATGTGTGTGCTTTTACGGATATATGTATTTTGCTTGTTTTTTCCAAGACAGAGTTTCTCTGTGTATCCCTGGTGTCCTGGAACTCACTCTGTAGACCAGGTTGGCCTTGAACTCACAAAGATCCACCTGCCTCCGCCTCTGGATTTAAAGGTGTGTGCCCTCATGCCCAGCTGGATATATGTATTTTTAGAGTTGGTTGGCATGTGATAAAGGCACGTGTTTTGGTTGGTAATTGGCAGATCCATCACCTCGGTTGTGATTTGTGTTGGGAATAGTCGGTCTCCTCTATGCCAGCTGCTTTGCAATCTCCACTTAGTTGCTATGCACCCCACAGCCCCAGTCACCCTCACTAAACACCCTCCTGCCTCCCTCCCTCCCTTGTGTCTTTCCCAGTCCCTGGTTACCTCTTCTCTCTTAGCCTCTGAAATCATCTCTCAGCTTCAACCTATCAATGAGATCATGTGATCTGGTCTTGTCTTTCCCTGGGTTTGACTTATCTCACTGAACAGTGTCCCACATTCCCATTCATATTGCTGCAAATGATGGGACCACCTTCTTTTTCACAGAGTTCTCTCTCTCTCCTTCTCCCACTCCCTCCCCTCCCTCCTCCTCTCATATATGTATGTGTGTGTGTGTTCATGTACATGTGCATATGTGTGTGTGTGTGTATATATATATATATATATATATATATCACACTTTCTTTATCCATTTATTCATCAATGGGCAAAAATTGCTGGTAACTTCTGAGCTACAGAATTACAGATTTTCTTTTTATTCTTTTTATTGCATTTTCCAGAACATCTAAAGTAAATATGCAATCTTTATTCAATCATCAGACCAGGGAAAATGATTTTTTTAAGTGTGCCCACTGGCATCTCTCAGTAGCTGCTTACTTAACGAGGACACTGTCCACTTCCTCTCATCACACAACAGTCAGGGTCACAGTGAAAACCAGAGAAGTTTTTTAAAAAATTTTACACATTCCTCAATTTTTTCCTTTTAAAAAAAGTCCCCAGTGATGCTTTCTGTGAGGTCTGTCTCTTTGTCTTTCTGCCTCGCTGTCTCCATCTCATCTCCCTCCCCTCCCTCCTCTTTCCAGATAAACTACAAAGATCCCAGCCTCTAATACCCAAGACTGCTGTCCTGGAATGGGAACCTGAGAAGCTGCCCACTGGGGAGCAAGCAGTCCTACCAAGCACATCCGGTTTCTAGCTAGAGCTTTGCGTTGTTATTAAACTTTTAGAACAGAGCAGCGTGTGTGGCTGCAGAACAGGAAGGAGTCTGAATGCTGATAACATCCTTTGGGGTCAGTGTGTGTCCAGTTTTTTTCTCCGATGTATCTGGGATGGCCTTTGGGCCATCTGCAGGAAGAATGGGCGCCTCTTGTGCTGGGCAAGTTCATTGCCACAGAGGTGAACGTACACGGCTGGTGTCTGAGATGGAGAAGAGGGGTTGGGTGTTTCTAGGCGTAGGAGGAGAAAGGGATCCATCTCACAGTTCTGTATGCACCAAGCCCTGAGCTCCTTGTCGTTGGAGCCTGCAGGACTCTTGGATCTTGGCCACCTCTTCCCCCTTTCTGAGCCTCTTTCTCTCCCAGCCCTGGCAACTGGCATAACTACATTCCTACTATCTTGGGGAGTGAGATGTCTCATATTCCTTCATATTTGATGTCTAGTTTCACTTTGAATTTTTCCCTAGGTGACTGGCCTGAGTCTTGCAGTGAATGAACACAGGGAGATGGGGAGTTTTGTGGAGAAGCAGAATGTGGTTCAAAGAGCAGGGCTGAGGTGACGGGGTGGGGTGGGGATCACAGGGTGGGCTGTGTGTGGTTCAGGGGCAGGGTTGAGGTGACGGGGTGGGGTGGGGATCACAGGGTGGGCTGTGTGTGGTTCAGGGGCAGGGTTGAGGTGACGGGATGGGGTAGGGATCACAGGGTGGGTTGTGTATGTCCCAGCTGCTCTCCCTGCAGGGGCTGTGCACGTGCTGGAGAATGAGTGGATTCCCAGGTTGACCATTTGCTTTTCTCTTGAAACTTCTCCAGTAATTCTGCTATGTGCTAAAAGTCTAAGAACTGAAAGTTGAGTGTTCCTAATCTGGCAGCCTGTGACTTTACAGGGATAGAGTGATTTTCTCTAAAGAAAAGTTCCACACCTTCCCCGTGGGAGAAGTTCCTGACAAGGGGCCAGTAGCTCTTCGGGAAGGGATCAGACGTGGAGTGTGCGTGAGACAGACGAATTCCGAGGTTAGACCCAGCTCGCATCCCTACGGTCCATGATGCAGGTTTACACATTCCAAAGTCTGAAAACATTCCTAACCTGAATGTTCTCTGCTCTCAGCATTTAGATAAGGCCACTCACCTGAACATTCTAGATACGGACAATGTCTGTGTGTGCCGCAAGTCACAGCCGTTTTCACCCAAGTATCATTTGAGTAACCTCTAGGGAATTGGTGGGTAACTTCGAGTCAAGAGCAAAGGTTGGGAAGTTCGAAGCTGGGGAGAGCCTACCGCGCAAGAGCTGTGTGAAACCGCCAGGTGCGGTAGCACACGCCTGCAATCCCAGGACTGAAAAGGCAGAGACGGAGGATTTGTGGAGCCCAGCAGAATCCATGAGCTCCAGGTTCAGTGAAAACTACTGCCTCTGGGATGGTGATGAGGGTGTTGGTGGTGATGGTGATGATGATGTGGATTTGGATCGAGGAGAATGCCCTGACTTTGACCTCCAGTCTCCACATACATGTGAACCCTCTCACACACACACATATGCACATATAAATACACACCTGCAAGCACAATTTTTAAACATTGTGAAGTCTTAGTTTTCCTTTTAACCCAAAGACTGAGGTGAAAAGGAACCAGGATTAGCAGGGGTGGGAAAATGTTCACAGTGCCAGTCCACGTAGGTATACAGATGCCCCACTGCTGGTTTCTGCCATGGGCTCCCAAACCACAAAGAAACTTCTGTTCTTCGATAAGGCAGCTGAGGACGCCAGGAACACGCTCCCGGAAGTGCCTCCAGGAACACATACCTGGAATTGCCTCTCTCACAAGTTCATATGCAAACCACAAGGCCAACAAAGAACCTCTGTGACCTCAGGGGGGCTACAAGTGGCTTTGCTGAAGGTGCCTGTAAACTTGCACAGATTTTTTTTCAAAAGACTTATTTTTATTGTTTTGAAATGATGTATGGGTACCCACAGAGTCCAGGAGAGGGTGTCGAGTCCCCTGCAGGTAGACTTACAGGCAGTTGTGAGCTACCACGTGGGTCCTGGGAACCAAATGCAAATCTTCCGCAGGAGCAGCCAACGCTCTCCACCCTGCACCAACTCTCCAGCCTCCCCAAGTTCTCATCTAGCTCATTTTAGGAAACACGAGTCTTGCTTTCCAGACCTTCACCCAGGAGTTAAGCTGAGAAATGTGGCCATAGGCTTGTAACTATTCTCCCTCCACCCATGACTCCCACGAGCCAGTTAAGACGCCCTAACTGTCTTCAGCTCTACCAGCAGCCCACCTGATCCTCGAGGTGATTTAGCGGCATCATTCTGTTTGTTGATATTTGTAATTACACTCATTGGTGATTAAGAGGCGTCTGGATAGGAAAGCACTAACTGTCTGCTGGTCGTTAGATAAGAAGATAATCCTCCATTTCAACCACGGGGCTGCCGGCCTCAAATCCAACCTTGACTTCAGTGTTAGCAGCCTCGTATTCAGAAGTGGGGAGAGCATTGTCCAAGAGGCTTCCTGAGAGCCTGGCCTATCTGTCTGCATTTGTGATGTAGCCCAGGCTATCCCAGAATTCTTCATCCTCCTGTCTCAGCACTAGGGGCAGTCAGGCTCTGCCAAGCCTGGCTGAGATTTTGCTCAAACACATCACAACTCCAAGGGGTAGAGCAAACCGTCAGACTGCTTGGACACGGCTGCATCTGCGACCTCACTTCGTTCTGCTAGTGCTGTGACTTCAAGCATCAAGGGAACTTTAAACTGGACAGGAAGTCTGTTCCACACAGTGACTGCAAGGCCCTAGAGAGAGACCTGTTGCCTCTGTAGCAGCCATGCAGCTCTACAATGAGACAATGGCACATACACATGCAGAGTCACACACAAACACACACCACACAGATGCAATCAGACACACTACAGCTGTGGAGACACACACACACAGAAACAGAACACAGACACACACAGGTAGACAGAAATGCACAGACACACCACATACAGACACACTCAGAGACATACACACATCACAGAGACACACACAGAAACAGACACACACAATCACACAATCACTCAGATGCAGAGAGACAGAAACACACAGACAGATACACCACACTGAGACACATACAGAGACATCCACACACCACACAGACACACACACCATATGTATACACACAGAGACAGGCATACATGTACATATCACACACAACACAGACATAGACACACCACATACATTCACACACACCATGTGTACACACAGAGAGATAGGTAGAAACATGTGTACATATCACACACACAGATACATAGACACATACACACACTCTGCACACAGGAACAAGACTGGCTGTGCTCCACTGAAACTCACACAGGACATGGAAGTGTGGTGCGAATGGGCTTTTCCTATGCTCCGCACAGTATTTCTCTCATTTCCTCCCGTCGTTTTCAACGTGAGCGTTCCTGGCTTCATGGACAGGCAGTGTCTGGACTGCGCTTTCCGGCCAGTTTACTGATCCCTGTCTAGAATATGCTGCACATTTTCTGTCTAGAATCTCACTAGCCTGGATGAGGGCCAATAGCTTCATCAGGACTTTCATTCCTCTCTCAGCACGCACACGTTAGCTAATGTATCCTAGCTTGTCACTGGCTAACCACAGGCAGGATTTGTTTATTAAATGCTTATTATATTTATTTGTGTAGTGTGCAGGCCAGAGGACAACTTGCAGGAGTCAGTTCTCTCCATGGGACCTGGCATCAGGCTTGGCAGCTAGCATCTTTACCCACTGAGCCACCTTGCCAGCCCCCAAAGACGGTAGTTGACAACACATGGTGACAACTAGAAGCAAGGGAAGCTCATGAGGATGGCTGTGGCAGGAACAACCATAGTGCAGGCGTGTGCAAGCTAGTGCCCACCAGCGCCTGAGAGCTAGCTTCCTGCTCCCCTCATCATTAGTGTTGTTGCTATTGTTTCTGAGACAAAGTCTCACCCCTGGCCCAGGCTGGCCTTGAATTCATAGTCCTCTTGACTCAGCCTTCTGAGGCCTTACAGGTGTGAGTCACCGTGTGTGACCCCCCACTAATTTCTTCTGCATCGCTGAGAGCCTGTGGCCTGCAGCACCAGCACAGAAAGCATGTTAGAAGCCCTTCACGCCTGAATGTGTGTGCATGCATGTTTGCTCGGTTCCCAGTCAGATGCCCTAACAGGGTTCAGGGTTACTCTTTTTGGCAAGGGTCATGATTACCTTGATGAGATCTTGTGTGTGTGTGTGTGTGTGTGTTTGTTTGTTTGTTTGTTTGTTTGTTTTAAAGTCTCTAAGAATTTTCCAGTCTCTCCTATAGGCAGGTCTCTGGCTTTGGATACAATTTTCTCTTTGTTAGCAAATGTTTGGAATTGCAGACAAAAAAGGAATGTGCACCTAGCTCTTCATTGGGCTGACACGCTATCTCTTGTCTTGAGAGCAAACTCTGGCTACTGCTGTTATTAAGGATGGTTTGCAGTCTCCCTGCCCAGGAGGGGCATGCTATGGAGGGTACAAGGAGTGAGTGCTGAGCTGTCTCACCCTCTAACTAACCTAGCTCAGAGCGGGCTGTCTGGCCTCAACCCAGACATTTGAGTGCTCGTAGGAAACCTGACAGGCAATTGTGTTATGGAAGTTGACATGCTGAATGGCCGCTTTTCTCATATTCTTCACCTGTCTCTTTGTGTTAAAGAGGGAGCTGGCAAAGAAGCAGGGAGGGAGTGGACGAGGCAGGAGGGGGAGGCAGGTGGGTGAAGTGTCGGGCGGGTTCCATGTGCACTCTGATGTAGGCGGCAGGCAGGATAGGGCTGCATGGAACAAAACTCTATTGTTCACTGTCATCTTGAAATGAGTGTCAAAGTAGGCGGGGGGTGCTTTGACCGTTAACCGCACAATCTAGCCGGCCTGTTGTGTCCTGCGGGCCCCACCTCCTTGGAGTCTCTCAGATTAGAAAAGAAGGCTCCAGCCTTTCTAAATGGGCCATCTCTCGTCCTTTGTGCCCAGACTGCCCAGTGTGAAATCGACAGTGACGTTAAATGTTTTCTAATGAATCATTACTGAAAGGAAATGGAGGGCTATATGTGTAATGGATTGTAGCGCATTAAAATGTTTTATTTTACACACAAAAATGTTGTCCTTCACAAGCACCATGATTGTTGCAGAAAGGCTTTTGTGCTGGGACCGTTTCAATGGATTATCGGCCAGCGTTTCCATCCCAGATGGGAATCAAAGGGCGCCTTTGGCGAACTAATGGTTTTCAAGATGGCAGCCATGAAACACATTTAGTATTTAAAGCTGCGGTTGTAAAGGAAGGCCTGAACTCAGGCGATTTTCTCACTTACTTCCCCCTCTTTGGGTTTGGGAAAGAGAAGCAACTCCCCGACCTCTGTCCATTCCATAGGGGACACGTAGCCGCTTCTCAGCCACAAGCCCCAGACCCCAGGCCTGGGGGCTCCCGCCTTTCCTTCACTATATTTGGTCTGCTCCCCTTCCTTTCTTTCTGTTTATTTGATGTCTTTCTAGGACAGAGCCTGGTGCTCATGTCTGAGGGGTCGAAGCTTCTGGAGCTTCCTCCTTTGGCGCGATGTGAACATCAGTTTCGGGGCTGTTTTGTCGCTAATTCAACAACGAATGTGCAGGGTCTAGCCTGCCCTCTCCCTCTCCCTCTTCCTTAACTTCACTAACATTGGGGAGCTGGTGGATTGGCTGCAGCAGCTTCCTGGTGCTCCAGGCTGACATCCGTGCCACATGCACCTGTGTTTGGCATTCTCTGAGCATGCGTGAACTGGAACCTTCAGCCTTGCAAAAACTTTCATAAGTGGGGCATTTTTCTTTCTAGGAACTTCAGTTCACAAACCCCAAAATCTTCCACCTTGCTTCCCTTCTCTCCAATAGGAAGAAAGCACACTGAAATCGTATACAAAGAATGGCTCTCTCTCATCTGTGCATTAGGGCCATGGACAGACATGCCATGGGTCTTGGTTGTGAAATGGAGCCTGAATGCTTTGCTCTGTGAAGGTTTGGAGGAGATAGCCTCAGGACTTTGTAGAAAACTTAAACAAAAAACCTTTCTGAAGGTAGGAAGGAAGCAAGCTGACTTGCGCCTCAGGAGTGTAATTCTCCAGAGGAAATGAGAGTTCCCACTTTCTTGGCCTCTGAGTACAATTACACACAGAAAACATGAAAGATGGCAGTCTAGGCCTCTGCAGACATGACGATCTCATCCACTTCCCTCTGAGCATTAGAACTGGGATATGACAGCTTTTACAGCCCTTTTATTGTGGTTGTCACCTGCATATGGGAAGTATGTAAAAAAAAAATGTGGAGCCTACTGGATTATTATAAACCATAGGCTTGTCTAAGCATCTGGGCCTAGATAGAATGTTCTAGTACCCCAGAAAGTTTGTCAGTGCCTCATCCTCTGGCCTCCCTTGACACCAAAGACAGTCAAAGTTTGGGTTTTCCTGTACTGTGCATTCTCTGTCTGTCTCTCTCCTCCCTCTCGTGTGTGTGTGTGTGTGTGTGTGTGTGTGTGTGTGTGTGTGTGTGTGTGTGTGTTTATTTATACAGCTTTTAACAAAAGAAACTGGACCAGCTTCATAAAGCAGAAGCCTCCAGCCAAGTATCAGGTGGCTTGAGGGGACAGCAGTTCTTCCTAGACACCAAGAAAAACAATGTGTCAAGCCTGGTGATACCCTCCTGTCACCTCAGTCTCCAGGAAGCTGAGGCAGGAGGATTGTGACTTCAAGGCCAGCCTGGGCGACAAAAGCAGGTTTGAGACCAACCAAGCTCTGCCTCTAAACCCCATGGGCTGGAGAGAGCTCCTCGACCAAGTGCTTACACACCCGGGGTGGGGGAGTTTGTGCTTGACCCTCAACATGGGTCCAGCGAGTGTAGAGGAAGAGAGGGAATAAGGAGAAAGAATGAGCAAGCTGAGATGCTGTGAAGGTTCCATTACTCAGAGTAAGGTGGGCAGAGGTCTCCAGCTAACCCTCACCACTGGAGAGAGTCACAGAACAGGAGATCCGACCACAGCAAACTGACTGATTAGGGGCCGTGGGAGTGGTGACGAACCGCTTCTGGTCAGGGTGGGTGGCACTTGTTTAAATCTGGAAGAGGGCGGACATAAACAGCATTTGTTACTCAACTCACAGAGGCTCGGTAGCTTTTTAAGCTCAAAGGGGAGCTGTACCCCAAACTTTGAGTCTCCAGATACTTGCTGTGGAGCATCCCCCAAACTTCATGTTTCTTGTTTCTAGGGTGTGGGGGAAGGTGGCGAGTCAGGGGCTGTAGCCCAGCATTCCACCTCATCAGCACACGGTTTGAGATCTACTTTGAGACAAAAGATGATCATTATTTTTTCTCCAAAGTCTAAATGTTACAAACTTCCATCCTGGGCTAGAGATAAACCCAAGGGTTAAGGCTGCATCCTGCTCTTCCAGGTGACTCGAGTTTGTTTCCTAGTACCAAGTTGGGTGGCTCACAACTGCCTGCAACTCCAGTCCTGTGGATCCAGTACCCCGGAGTGGGGAAGTGGCACAGTGGGTAGCACTTGCTGCCCGAGTATGAGAACCTATATAAAAGTTAGACACAGAGCACCATCTATAACCAGTGCTGGGGCCTGCTAGCTAGCCAAGCTAGCCAATCGATGATATATGGTGGCGGGACTAAGGGGATGGCTCAGCTGTTGAGAGCGCTGGTCACTCTTGCAGAGGACCTGGGTAAGGTTCCCAGAACCCACATGGTAGCTCACTACCATCCATAACTCCAGTCTCACCCTCTCCTGGCCTTTGTGTGCATTGCACACACATGGTGCACATGCATACATACACACACACACACACACACATTCATGCACATCATATAAAAAACAAATCTAAGGTGAAGAGCAATAGAAGACACATCAACCTACAGCCTCTGTATGTACATGTACAGGTGATTGCTGGGCAATACGCACACATGTAACAGTTTAGGTGGGGACTCAGGGCAAAGCGTTTGTCTCTCTGCATGAGGCCTGAGTTTGATCCCCAGGATCACAATGACAGTGATTCTGTCTTCCATTTGTTGTTGGGTTAGGGGAGGAAAAGGGACCAACAGTCCATAGGCATCCCAAGGTTCAAATTACCAGATTAAAGACAAAGCTCATATCCGTAAAGGAGACCAGCACTTCCTTTCCACACTCTAAGAATATGCCATTTTTTTCTTCTATTTGTTTATTTTTGAGATAGGAGCGCAGCACGTAGCCCAGGCTGGCCTTGAACTCATGGCTTCCCCTCCCTCCTCCTCCCACGTGCTGAGCTTACATGCAGAATTCGTCAGACACATCCAAGACTGTGGTCTTGAACAGAGCACACATTTCCATGACTGGGGGCTGGAGAGAGGACTCAGTGGTTCAGAGACTTGATACTCTTGCAAAGCCCCTGAGTTAAGTTCCCAGCACCCACATCAGGAGGCTCACAACAGCCTGTAACCCCGACTCCAGAGAATCTGGATGCCTTCTTCTAGCCTTCAAAGGCATCTTCACACACATAGCATTCAACACACAGATGCACATAAACAAAAATTAAATTGAAATTTAATTTAAAAAAACCAAATGGTATGTCAGTGTGCTCTAACATTTCTTCAGAGTGAAGCTGAATGGACATATCTTCAACATTTTTTTTCTTCTGGTTTTTTGAGACAGGATTTCTCTGTGATGCTTTGGAGTCTGTCCTGGAACCTAGTTCTTGTAGACAGGTTGGCCTTGAACTCACAGAGATCCGCCTGCCTCTGCCTCCCGAGTGCTGGGATTAAAGGCGTGCACCACCACTATCTGGCTTCAACTTTTTTTTATATATTAAAAACTAACAAGTGTTCCACCATTAACTCTGAAAGTTTAGGTTAATAAAAATATGACTTACATTATTATATAAAGATGATATAATTTACAGTAAAATGTGTGGGGGGTTGTTTTGTTTTTTTTCAGACAGGGTTTCTCTGTGAAACAGTCCTGGCTGTCCTGGAACTCATTGTATAGACCAGGCTGGCCTCAACCTCACAGAGATCTGCCTGCCACTGCCTCTCAAGTGCTGGGATTAAAGGTGTGTGCCATCACTGCCTAACTAAAATTTGATTTTTAATAAGATGACTGTGAGGTCAGTTTTCAAATAATAAATGCTGTGTGGTTGACATTCTTTCTTTCTCCCGAGTCTTCCTCCATTTCTCTCTCCCCTTCCACCCAACCTCCCACCTGGGTCTCATTATGTAGCCCAGGCTGGCCTCAAACTCCTTCATCCTGCTGTCTGGTTCTTCGGAGGGCTAGGATTTTAGGTGGGTGCCATCATATCTAGTATAAACTCTAGCTAAATGGCCTCTATTGTTGTTCTAGGGTTTTCTGATGTTGAAGTCCTAGTCCTGTTGGATCCCCTATTCTTCTACTGAGCTCAGCTTGTCCAGTGAGTGCACTGAGGACTTTGCTGTCATTCCTCGGTGGGGTTGGTTTAGTTTCCTTTTTTCCTTCCTTTCCTCCTTCCTTCTTTCTTTCCTTCCTATTTTTTGAGACAGGATTTCTCTACACAGCCCTGGCTGTCCTGGAACTCACTCTGTAGCCCAGGCTGGCCTCATCAGAGCTCCTTCTGCCTCTGCCTCCCGAGTGCTGGGGTTAAAGCCATGCTCTTCCTGAATAGTTTCTTTCATTACTGTAATCTATGTGTTGCCTGTGAGACGGCTCAGCAGGTGGATGATCTGACATTGAAGCCACCTGACTCTGCACCTTGTCCTCTGATGAACCATGGCATGCGTGTCTTCCCATGAATAAATGTAGTGAAAATGCAAACCATCCCAAGAGTCCATCTGCCTCCACCATTGAGTGGTGTGGAGGCCCAAGCCTGACTCCCTGTGGCCTCAGTGGTCCCTGAGCTGCCTCGTGCACGGATGCCTTGTTGATGCTCATCTGGAATCTTCCTTGAAATGGACTGTACACTAATGTGACCTGGTGCCCTTGAACGTGCCATTTTTGGAGACTGGACAGATGTTGAGGAACACAGTGGTATGCCTTCGCTCCAGCAGCTGCGAGCAGCACAGTGTCAATTTTCCACACCAAAATGATGCGTGTTTTCCAAGTACATGGATTCTGGGGTCCGACCCTTTCTGCTTTAGTCTCCACTGACATTGGCCAAATGACAAGTCCTTTTCTCCACATCTGTTTTCCGCTAGTCACCTCAGGTACCTGCCTCCCACAGGCACCTGGTGCCGTGTAGCCTGCGGAACTGTTTGTGGTGTGGTGTTCTCTCTGAGTCTGGGGTGTGGTCTCTTAGAGTGGTCCATGGTATCCCTGCTTGCTTCTACATTGGCCACAACTGGAGTGGCTGCCTGGTCACAGGCCCTCCTGAGTTGCTTCACTCAGAAGTGGGTAAGAGTCCCAAGTCCCCCACCAGGCTTGACTTTCCTGCAGGTAAGGCTTTCTTGGGCTCATCTGTATCGGTCTGTCCTTTTTAGCAGGGCTGGATTATTGTCCATTGGTGTGCTGTCTACGTGCTGAATTTTCCAACCTGGGTGGCAGGAGTCAGTTGTGCAAGGTCTGACGGCCTAGTAAGGTCTGGGGCCCTGTTATACCTGTTTAAAAATAATAGCTTTCTGGAAGCTGAAGAAATGGCTCCACAGTTAAGAGTACTTATTCTTGTGGAGGACGTTGAATTGGGTCACACTTGTGGCTCACAAACACCTGTAACTCCAATTCCAGAGGATTCAATGCCATCTTCTGACTGCTGGTGGTGATGGTGGTGGTGATGAAGGCAGACCTGTCCTTAAATGTGCATTTAGTGGACATTCCAGCCATAGAGATCAATTGTCAAGGGAAATTAAAACACAGAACTGCGCTCTCCTGATGAGGTATGTCTGGAGAACTGAGAACTCATTAAAATCCACAGTGTGGGGCCTGGAGAGATGGCTCAGTGTTTAAGAGCACTGCCAGCTCTTGCAGAGACCTGATTTCAATTCCTAGCATCCACATGGCAACTCACAGCCAACTGTGACTTCAGTTCCAGGGGATTCAATGCCTTCTTCTGATCTTCTGTGTCTGGTGCCCAGGCATGCATGCAGACAAATTACTCATACTTATAAGATAGCAATTTTTAAATCTCACAAAATCCAAACTGTTGCTGGCACAGTGATGCATGCATGGGATCCTACGTGTTCAGGAGGCTGAGGCAGGGGGACTACAAGTGTAGGATTAGCTTTAGTTATATTTTGAGACTCTGTCTCAAAATAAAAAAAAGCTTCAGGGGGTTATAAAAATAGGATGTGAAGGTAAAAGGAGGCATGGGGAGTTGGAGCAATATGATCATGATACATTGTGTTTATGTGTGAGCTCAAAAAATGAACTTCAAAAGTCCCTTGAGAAACCCAAGCGTTCGGTAATTGCGTTGATACTGCTCTTATGCGTCTATTGTATATACAGCATGAGACAAAGCCAATGGAAATTTGAAACAACTTGATTATTTCTCCTCCTCATCTTCTTTCCTTCCCTTCTTTTTGTTTTCTGTATGATGAGCATTTTGTATGTCTATGCTTCACATGTGTGCCTGGAAGTCAGAAGAGGGCATCACGCCCCACAGAACTGAGCTTAAGGGGTGATTGTGAACCACGATGTGGGTGCTGGGAACTGAACCTGGGTCCTCTGCAAGAGCAGTGAGTGCTCTTAACCACTGCGCATCTCTAACAGCCTCCATCTTGGCTCCTTGGCAAGCAGTGAAGCTGCTGAAGAAAAGGAAGCCGTGTCCAAGGATTCCAGAGCATTTAGCAGATTCCCAAGAGTAAAAATGGTGCAGCCCCGAGCATCAGTGAGGAACACTGACATGAGTGAAGCCCATAAACCTGTAATAAGCTCATTGCCGTCTCCAGACTGCCATGATGTGGGCTCACTGCGCAGGTGCCTGGCTACCTTCTCTTTACCGCACGGTGTGGATACTGATAAGGGACGTTTCTCTTCCTAGGAAGTGTCCAGCTAGGGCTGGAGGGATGGCTCCACTGTTGAGAGCACTTGCTGATCTTCCAGAGGACCTGAGTTCAGTCCCCAGTACCCATCCAATCTTGTTTGGGTCTTGATTTCAGTCGACCAATTATAAGACAGGGAAGGTATATTTGGTTTTTCTGAGCTAGTGTAGGGAGACATCTGCTGGCCATTGTTTTAAAAGCTTTTTTGCTATAGAAAAGTTTTAAAAGGGTATGCAAAGCAAACAGGATAGCGTCCTGCTCGCCACGTACCTCCACCTCTCTCTATCCAGCTCCGTCATTTCTTGTGGTTCCGTCTGGTAAGAGCTGATCAAGCACACCCAGGCTGAACCCACATGTTAGTGATGTGTCTGCGGCTTGCTGACTCACAACTCTATCGAGTACAGAAAGTTTCCGTTACTGCACAGATGTCCTTCCCCCCACCAGGCAACAATTGTTCGGAGTGTCCACTGTAGATTAGCTCTGCTTGCCCCAGATAGTCACACAAATGTGATCGCATGGTGCATGCTCTTTTGTATCTGGATTCTTTCACAATGTCTGGGAGGGTCTTCCACGCTCTCTCGAACCCATTACTTTGCTTTAATTGCTACATTCGGTCTTCAGTGTGGATGGGCCACATCCATTCTCTGGTTGATGGGTCTTTGGACTGTGTCCAGTTCCAGGCCATTCTGAATGAAGCCATACGTGGGCTGAACTTGGTGTTCCAGTCTTTTGTGGGCCTGGGTTTACATTGCTCTTGTGTAAATACTTAGGGGTGAAGTGCTGATCAAAGGCTAGAGATGTGGCTGACTTCATTAGAAACTGCCAGACTCCCTTCCCAGTCAGCAACGGACATGGAGTTCAGTCTCACATTTGGTGGTGTCGGTCACCTGACCTCTTCTGGTGAAATCTTCATTTTTTTAAATTCCATTTTCCTGATAGCCAATTGCCTTGAACACTGTATTCAGTGATCATTTATCTGTTTTCCTTTGTAATCATGTCCAGTCAAGTCTTTTGACCAATTTTTAATGTTTTTTCTTATTACTGAACTCACTCACTCCCTCTCTCTCTCTCTCTCTCTCTCTCTCTCTCTCTCTCTCTCTCGTGTGTGTGTGTGTGTGTGTGTGTGTGTGTGTGTGTGTGTGCCAAGAAA
>JAQHUG010000089.1:3260486-3281389 GCA_028555095.1 Dicrostonyx torquatus | reverse complement strand
GGTGGAAATACGTGCTTGGAGTATGTTAGCGCTACCGTCACCTCAGCCCATTACCGTTCCAGGGTTTAGCATGTTTCATTGCAGGCACTAGACTCACGGTAGACGTTTCTAGATAAGTGAACTGCAGAGGAATGTTCTGTTCCCACAGAAAGAAGAAGTGAGGAAGCGACACATCCGTCTGCACATGGAAGGAACGCTCACCGCCCGGGACAAGGTCGGAGTGCAGGACTTTGTGCTATTGGACGCCTACACCAGCGAATCGGCCTTCCTGGAGAATCTTCGCAAGCGGTTCAGAGAGAACCTTATCTATGTACCGTAACCATTCCCACCCCCAGCTGCCTTTACAGTCTGTCCCCTTCCTGTGCACAGCCTGGATGACCTAGAATGACCTCACCACAAAGGGCACGTAGGGGATAGAGATAGGAGTAACTTAAACCACCCTACGCCACAAGAGATACTCCATCAATTTACCTAGCTTGAGATCCAGGAACAGTCTAGGGTTTCAGGCAGCCTCTGCTCTGCTCTGTGTTTTCTTCCCAACGCAATTTCTCTTGGCTTAACAACAGGATAACAGCCAGTCCCTGGGCCCAATTAAAGCTTCACAGACATCTCCCTGAGCACTGGTTGAACATGCAGGGCGAGCTTGCTTCCCTGTGCTCCAAAGCCCTGTGCTAGCCTCCCATCGCCAGCACTTGTCCAGACTTTAGCTGTTGACTCTGCTCAGATTCACACTGTGTTCATGTTTGCGATCTAACCCCTAACCAGAGACCCCTTGGAATGCAATCACAAACAAACAAGGCATTTAATGTCTTAATGCAGAAACAGAAATATTTGGGTCCCTTTGAAAATAAGTGGGGCGCTTTCAGATTCTGAATTTGCTATCTCACACCACAGAGGGGCAGATGTCTACATCAAACACACTCAAATCATTGCTGACAACGTTTTAAATCACTAGGACAAAAATCAACTGTGGATCCAGGAGAGAGGAGAGCATTCTGATAGAATTCTCTGCTACTTTAATCAGTGTAGCCAGAGCCTTGAGGGTGGGAAGTTGTGCCTGAGGCTCACCCACTGAAGCAGACAGCTTTTGGTCTTAGGGTCAGTCCTGATGACCCCATTCCATTTACACAGAAAGTTTGTTTCCATTTTGCAGTTAAGGGTGATGATTCTGAAAGTCAGGATAAAACATACAATTTAAGAAATATTTTTTCTAATAATCTTGGTTTCAACACACTGAATTATATAATACAGTATATAGTATATATAGTATATACACAGCATATAGTATATATACATATAAATATATATATACACACACTATAGTATGTATACACATGCACACTCACTATAAGACAAATACTTTTGTTTCTGTTGAGATCCTGTACCCTCCTCAATGGAACCTTCCGGAAGCCCTCTAGCTAATTCGCCTTCCCATGCACACCTCTGAACGCTTCTTTGATGCAGCCTTGAGCCTGGGCTGCTTGTCTGCTCTTACCCTTGTCTGCTCTGTACACAGCCCTGTGTCAGCAGACCACAGATTTGTTGATTGCATCCCCAACGTGGTGTCAGCGCCTGGGGTCAGAGTGTGCGACACTATTGGTATGCAGAATTCCTCACATGTGGTGTGGCACCTTCCTTCAGACATACATCGGGACCCTGCTTGTGTCTGTGAATCCGTACCAGGAGCTGGGAATCTACACTGCGAGCCAGATGGAGCTTTATCAAGGGGTTAACTTCTTTGAACTACCACCACACGTGTAAGCTGCTGCTCCAGGGTCATGCCTGAACCTAGATGCCTCCCCACCCCCACCCCGACTGTATGTTTTTCGCTATCTCTTCCTTCTTTGTATCTGTCTGTCCATCTGTCCGTCCATCAGTCTATCTTCGGCCTCTGTGAAGGATGCTCCTTAGGTCCTGCACTCTTGCATGCAGAAGCAGTAGAAAATGTTAGGAGGAGGGGTTTTTGTGGAGCCTCAGAAATGTGAATGGCTAGAGTCATCTTTTCTGGGATGTGGGCATTGTGGCGCCACCTGCTGGTGACTGAGAGTCACTGCAGCTAAGGGCCCCTTTGGTCTGGTCCTGGGCAATTCTTGCCTGGTCGGCACACTGGGCTTTACTTAGCCTCCTGCTTCCCTCTGCTGCTAACTTCTAGGCTAGTTCTCCCCTTATGTGTCTTGGAGGCGAAGCCTCCTCTTAAAACATCTACAGATTTCCCTTCAGCACCACCAGTGGTTCCACCACTGAGCCCTGAGCTCACCTGCTCTCAGGAGAGCTTAAGTTTCGCCTCTGATCCCAGGGATAAAATGCTCGTGGTAGTCTCACCTCACGGGCTGACAGTATCAGAGTTTTTAATCTTTGGTTTCCCCTGCACTCCAGGTATTGAGGAAAGAGAAAACCGCGTTTTATTGTATTTATAGAGCTATTTAATACTTAGACAAGATGTTTCTACCTATGGTTAGTAGAATGTCTCACAGGGGTGTGATTTAGGCTTATTCTCAAAAGAAATGTAAATAGATTTTTTTTTTTAAAAAAAGGAAACTCAGTGAAGCTCAATGAAGCTCAATGTGAGCTTGATGGTAGACAGTGTGTTTGATTCACAATCTCTAGAATCAGATTGATTAGGCCATCTCAGTCCCTTACGGTTGCTGGGTGAGCTATCACAGCGAGGCAACTCAGGGGACAAAGGGTCGATTCTGCCTCACGGGTAAAGGCTAAGGAGGCAGGAGTGGGAATCAGCTGGTCACGGCACATCTGCAGTCGGGAGGCAGAGATACCGTATCTTCTGTCTCTAGCCACACAGTCAAGATCCCAGGCACGGCACCTGTGGTGGGCAGATCTTCTCCCTCAGTCTCCCACAGACCGGCCCACATCCCAGGTGATCCTAGATTCTGCCATGTTTGCGGTTACCACCAACTATCACACGGGTAGATTCTGACAATGTGCCCCTTGCCTTTAACTCTGTGTCACTGAAGCTTGTCATCAGTGTTCTCTGTGGCAGGCCACTCAGATGATCCCGGCAGAGGGGTTTTTCTGAGGTGGCTTCCTGACACAGGGGATCTGGTCTTTCTGCCCATTTGTATTAGTGCCAGGGCAAGTGAGCAGCATTAAGAAGCAGTGTGCTTCCGCCCACTCTTCCCCTAGCTATGCCATCGCCGACAACGCCTACCGCATGATGTGCTCCGAGCTAAACAACCACTTCATCCTCATTTCTGGAGAGAGTGGGGCTGGGAAGACAGAGGCCTCCAAGAAGATCCTCCAATACTTCGCAGTGACCTGCCCGATGACCGAGCCACTCCAAATAGCCCGAGACAGACTGCTGCTGTCCATCCCAATTCTGGAGGTGAGTGGCCATGAGCACCCCCTGTGGGAACTTCCAGGAGGCCCCCAAGAAAAAGGAGCCCTCTGCCTAGGTGCAGCAGTAAAAATAGGCATGTGACTACTGAGAAAGAGGGGTGTGACAGGCACTGTCACAGGGAAGGACATGACCTTGAAGAGAGGTGGGCAGGTTCGGATGTAATCCCCAGCAGGCCTCAGCAGAGCCCTCTGACCCAGAGCCGTCTTCCCAGCTGAGGAAGGTGTCTGCTCAGGATGCTGGAATCTCCAGAGGCCTTGGGTGGGGCATGAATGACAACAGCACATGGGATTAGTACCTCCTGCTAACCGAAATCATCTGGATTGTCATTGCTACCATGACACTGTGCCCTGCATGCCTGCCCTGTCTGTAAGAGATACTCAGCTACAGGTTTGCAGCTGGCCCTTGGGTGTGAGGAGGGTGTAGTGACAGCTGCCAGTCGCACACACTGAAGCCACACACACTGTCCTCTGAGATTCTAGGGGAACCCTCTCCCTGCTTTCCCTGTGTCCAAATACAGCATTAGAATTGGATCCTCTGTGGCTAGTGACCATTTTTAGAAGATAAAGTGTGGTTTCCCTCTTTAGCCCTTCCTACCGCCCTCCATTTTTGTAATGAGCATGTTGTTTGGGGGCAGGGACTGCCAAGCATAGTGAGCCAAAGTGACACTGTGTGACATTTGTATTCAAAGGCTTTCGGAAATGCCCAAACACTCCGGAACGACAACTCCAGCAGATTTGGAAAATATATGGACATTCAGTTTGACTTTCAGGTATGCCGCAATTCCCGTGCAGGCTCTTGGGAACCCAGGTAACTTTTGGGAAAGAGGCATTATTGACCCAAGCGATAGGAAAATCCAGGATCAGGATAATTTTTAAAAGTCTGCGTGTGGGTGTATGTATGTGCATGCGTGCTCTCCTGAGCACATGGCATGCATATGGAGGTCAGAGGACATTTCAGTCCTCACCTTCTACCTTGAGACAAGGTCTCCTGTTCCACCGCTCTGTAGCTCAGGCTGGTTAACCTGTGAGCTTCCTGGGGATCTCTGCTTCCCATCTCACTGTGAGAGCGCTGGGACTGTGGACACGTGCCGAGGATCCCAGGCAGCCCTTTCTCTGCACCATCTCCCCAGGCCCCACCTCATCCTCCACCCCACCCTCTTTTATGTCTTCATGGCCAGTGATGGGTGTGGGCAGACACCTGGATGTCTAGGAACCCACACACACAGCTGCTGGAGTTCATAGGTGAACCTATTGGAAGATGATAGATTGCATCAATTACAGGCTCCTGTGTGGTGAGGCTGTTGGCACATAATCCCAGCATACAGGGGGCTGAGGCAGGAGGATGGCCATGGATTTGAGGTCAGCCTGGGCTACAGTGTGAGGTACGGGCAGTGTTCCACTTGCAGAGGTGTCCCACGGATGCATAACCATGTCCACAACAACCCTGCTCACAATAGCAGACTAGGCGCAGCAGCCAGCACGGAGAGGGCTCCTTGTCCACCCACAGAAGAATGGCTACGGCGGGGTGTGTTTACACAGTGACACAGCTTGACGTCACATAGGTGGGCCCTGGGGATAGGCAGGTTGCCATTTTTTATGGAGCTTGAAAACAAATGCAAAGAAAACAACCAATTGTGCAGGTGTGCGACCTGCATGAACGGATGCACAAGTTTCTCAGACAGGGCAGGGTAGGGAATGTCTTCCACTCTGTGTGCCAGACAGCCTGAATCTAAATGCCACCTGTTGTAGCATGAAGGTAGTCATGAGCAGCATGTGAATGAATGAATGAATGAATGAATGAATGAGTGAGTGAGGTGGTGCTACATATGGAATTTAACGCATCTGTTGTATGCGAGTACATACTGTCCTTACAGACACATATATATTCCAAGTGGCAAAGTGGCAGGCTGGGGGGCGGCAGGTATCTGGGGCTGCAGAGCAGCAGCTAACTCTGGCTGGCTCAGGGCCTCCCAGAAGCTGGTCTGTGAGCTGCTGGTGGCATCTACATAGACCCTGGAAGAAATTTCCTGGCTCTGCGCAGTTTCAGGCTTCTTTTGTAATCAAAGTTTAACACATACAGTGGAAATGTCAACTGGTGCATTTTGCATATATGTCTGTCCATGGGGCCGGGAGTTACCACTCAGAGCAACATGTAGAAATTCCCAGCAGCCAGAAGTAGCCCCAACAAGGGTTACCATTCTAAGGGTTACCACATGCTAGCCCTTCAATCAGAGTTGTATGTAGATGCATGTAGTTGATTCTCACGGCAGGGCCACGTGCTCCACCATGTGAGTGTGGAGACAACTTGTAGGGGTCGGTTCTCCCCTCCCACCATGCAAGTTCTGGGAATGGAACTCAGACCAGCTGGCTTGTGACAAGCCCCTTCACCTGCTGAGCCATCTCACTGGCCCCGGCAGTGATTTTGTTACATGTGGGGTCTTTCCAGTCTCTATACTTGACAGTGTCTGCTCCCTTTCCTCTTGACATCCACACTGTCTTTTTTTTCCTTTTTTTTTTATTAATTACATCCACACTGTCTTAACACCTTTAATAATAATATCTTTAATAAGGATCTTTATTCCAGAACTACGTATAACTTTTGCAAGCCAATGAGAACACACGACCCAATTTAAAGTAGGCAGAAAAGAATTTCAAGTGGTTTGTGATCAAGCCTCCATTAACGGTCACAGAGTTACAGACTGGAGTCTCAGGAAAGAAGCTGCGTGACCCCCACTCCAACTCATAAAGCTACCAGAGCCAGCAGTGAACACAGCAGCAGGGCTGAAGAGGGATGGGGTGCATGTGTGTCTGTACCCAACATGAGAGAGGGCTTTTGTCTACTCAAAGACACAGCAAGAATGTCTGGGACACTGTGTTAACAGTCTCCCTTTATCTCAGAGTTAGCAGGTCGGGTAAAATGGCTCAGCAGCTAAAGGGGCCCGCAGCAAAGTCTGACGACCTGAGTTATTCATTTAAATCTTAAAGCACTTGGGAGATGAGGCAGGAAGAGCGAGCGTGAGCTCAGGGCTAGCCTGGACTACATGGTAAAGCTGAAGTCAGTCTGCTCCTAAGACTCCCCCAAAACCACCCTAAGCTAGACCACAGCGGGAGGGGGCTTGTCAGAGCCATCACCCTGCATTTTTTGTTTCACAGGGCATCCCCGTAGGTGGGCATATCATCAGTTACTTGATCGAAAAATCCCGCGTTGTCCACCAAAACCACGGGGAGCGGAATTTCCACATCTTCTACCAGCTGCTCGCAGGCGGCGAAGTGGAGCGCCTCACCTCCCTGGGGCTTGAGCGAGACCCCCAGCTCTACAAGTACCTCTCACAGGTTGGAAGGAGCAGCGCCTCACTTTGGTGGCCCTCGGGAGGAGGGAGCTGGGTGTTTGCTGTTCTGGTTGTACCCTCCTGCATGATACAAGCAAGCCAACACCTCTCTGCTGACCGACAGTAAAGTAACCCAATGTCTAATTCCCGGTAAAAATTAGATTCGGTTGAACAATCTCAGAAACAGAGGGAACACCACTAGGGGCAGGACACTGGCCTCAGATGTGCAAGACTCTGGGTTTGAAACCCAGCACATCCTAAAATGAACAGGCAGATGTTGGATATTTAGATGTGGTCCTTCCAGAGTGGGATGGCGATGAAGCTCAGTGGTCCAGCACCGGCTGAGGATGCACAGGGTCCTGGTTTTCAGTGTCACACACACTCCCCATAGGTTTGTCACACAGTCAAGGTAGAGTTGCAGGTGCAGGTGTGACAGGCATTGCTGTCCCTCTCTGCCCCATCTACCGATCTGGAAAGAACTCTCCCCAGCTCCCGGCCTTCCACTTTGAGAGCTCCATTGTGAGGTGAAATGAGCTCAGCCATCCCTGAGTGGGCCTGGGTGTTAGCGCTGTCAGAGGGACATTCAGAGGTTAAGGCCGAAGCATTCGTTTCTCTGCAGCCTGTGCCAGGGTTCTAAGGTTTGGTCCCATTAGCACCTTTCTTTGCTCAGAGCTCCCCCTTTCCTTCTCACTGGGCCTGGCTCTGCACTGAGGTGGCCAGGCAGAATGCAGGGGAGAGAGCAAAGAGGACCAGCGTTGCACACAACCCTTGGGAGGAAAGTAGGAATGACTTTGAAGAGCCAAGGTCAAACAGAGAAGAGCGAAGAATCTCCTCAGGCCATCCTAGGTCTGAGAAGCCCACAGCTGGTTCTCAAAACCAGGCTGGTGTGGGTTTTCTTTGTGTTTCTTTTTAAGGGCCTGTTCTCCCAGTGCAACCTCATGTCTGTCATCTTTGGTGCCTGATCTGGGACTGACTGAAACAGAGTGAAGTGACAGGAGCCTCAGTCACTTCTCCAAACATCTTGTGTTCCCTTTGAGAATCACATCTCTCTTTTGGAGACAAACAGACACAGAGACACAGACACACAAACACAGACAAACACACACACCTTTATTTTTATAGATTTTTCCCCCGACCCAAGTGCTTTAACCAGACCCATATGCCCCACTGGCTTTGCCAATGTGTGTTTGGTTTGTTTTGAGTCCATTTCCTGATGCCCCACAATGTCGGGGAAATGTCTAGCAGTTTACACTGCTCTAAACCAACTGTGTGTCTCAGAGAGACAGATGTGCACATGCTTTGCTGCAGGCGGCAGGAAAAGATGTGGGAAGAGACAGCTGCTCAGATTCCATAGAGATCCATTCTAGTACCCGCCACAGATGCTCAGCTCAAGTCTCATGTAAAATACCAAAGGGTTTGCATATGACCTACGCATCCTCCTGTATATGCTACATTGTCTTCGGGTCCTTTGCATGACCAAATGCAATACAAATGCTGCTTCCGGAAGTTACGGGAGCTGCGGAGATGGCTCAGTCAATAAAGCGCTTGCCCCCAAGCATGAGGACCTGAGTCTGAATCCCTGTTATCCACATCAAAAGTGAGGAGGCAAAGACAAGAGAGAGGGCCCTTGAGGCTCAGTTCCAACCAGCCTACCTAAAGGGGACTCCCACACAGTCAGGGTTTCTTCCCAGACCCCAGATTAGGCACAAACCACTCCCAAACACCTGTTTTTCACAGAAAGACCCTTTGTTTAGCGGGGAAGAGAAGATAAAGTGGCTGCTTTCTGACTTGCAAGTGTCATTTTTAAGAAGCGAAAGAGGGAATATCTGGGTTAGGATGGGCTAGGATGAGGTGGTAGACAGAGGGCAAGGGAGAAGGGGGAAGGGACAAGGGAAAGGAGGTAGGGATATTTGTCCCAGAGGGGTCGGGGGACAAAGTACTGCCTCTGGGTAGAGAAGATAGCTGTGACCATAGGCAAATGGCAGTTTATAAAGATAACAGGGAAACCCCATGTTAGGATGAAGTGTTTAATTTTAATTGGGCGTGTTAATTAGGTGAGTCAAAGGGGCCCTTTTTTTTTTTTTTTTTTTTTTTTGGTTTTTCAAGACAGAGTTTCTCTTTAGCTTTGGAGCCTGTCCTGGAACTAGCTCTTATAGACCAGGCTGCTGGCCTTGAACTCACAGAGACCCTCCTGCCTCTGCCTCCCAAGTGCTGGGATTAAAGGCATGTGCCACCACTACTCAAAGGGGTTTCTGATTGCTGGATTTCAATACTTTGACAGCTGGACCTTGGTGGTAGGCCTCAGGAGGAGGAAGTGGCCAAATAAGGGAACAGACCTTGGTGGCTAGTTTTAGAAATGTAGTCTAACAGTTTTTTAGCAAGGCAGAGGGACTGGGGAGAAGGACAAGGCCTGTCAGAGCCACATGTTCTAGTGGGCCAGTGTCCCCTCACCAACCAAATCAGTGAGCTCCAGGATCACTGAGAGACCCTGACTCAAAAATACAGGGTGGAGGGTGATCAAGAAAGACACCCAATGTTGACCTCTGACCTCTACGCACAGACTCATGCACACAGGCACCGTAATTAAACACTGTTATACTGTACCGTTCAGGGAATCATAACAGAAGTCTGCACATGCTCAGTGCGGTGTAACTTACTGAGTAATTTGATTGAATGTGAGGACACGGAACTCAATTTTCTAAAGCTGGGAATTTTGTTCTACCTGACTCTCAGTGAATACTGTCTACAATACAGGCGTAGTTTCTATGATAGCACTTTAGGTAGCCAACAAACTGGGAACGCCTTGTATTCCAAATGCAAAATAACTTTTAAAATGTCTAAGCTGTTTCCTCTTTAAATTGCAACATCATAGGGCCAGCAACATGGCTTAAGGGATAAATCCACTTACATTAAAGTCTGATGATGTAAGTTCTATCCCTGGCTGACGCACGATTAATAAAACCCAGAGACAGCGAAATGCCTCTACACCTGGCTTCATATAGAGGAGGAGAGAACCGACTCCTGCAGGTTGTATCTGATCCCCACATATCCTGGCGTGCATATGCCCACACATATATACATACACAATAAATAAATACGTGCAATAAAAATTGTGACATTAGTGGGTCTGTTATTTAAAAGGTAGCACTCAAAATTAATTGAAAGTCTGATCCCATCTCTGCTGCCGACCAGTGTGTATTGCCTGTCAGTCTGTAAAGTGCGCATCCTCCCCTCCTCCAGTGGGGCTGCCTCCAGTCTAGCCCTACAGTGAGGGATTTTTATTTGTTTTGTTATTTGCTGAATATCCCCAAGCGCATCAGGGCCATCATCCAAATGTAAGCGCTGCTATTTCTTTGCATGTGTCAGCCGATCCGTTTTAGACAAACGCCTTCCAGTTATTTAGCAAAATGGAAAAGGAAATGTGGTTTAAAACAGGTCTTGAAAATCTAGATCACTAGCTTTGAAAGTTTCTCAGGATGGGGATTTTTAAAGATGAAATACCAAATAAGATTGAAAATAAGAAGTTGCCAGCAAATGATCTCTGCTCGGTAGTTTAAAAGCGTGTCTGCAGTTCGGGGCATTACAGAAGTGGGTTCTGAATGATCAGAGAGCCACTCCAAGGTGTGTGCATGTTCAACTGTCCTTGAAATGCCTCAAACCGATCCAATTGTGTCATAGGGTCATTGTGCCAGAGAGTCGTCTATCAACGACAAAAACGACTGGAAAACTGTGTCCAATGCCCTTTTTGTCATTGATTTCACAGAAGCTGACCTTGAGGTAAAGGCCCTGGGGTTCTGTCTGGATGGGAGCTACCCTGTTTTCCTGGGGTTTTGGTCACTGTAGGACCACTGAATTTAGCAAGTCAAGGCATGTGTCAAGGCTGGAGGATAAGCAGTTAATGATCCAGATATGGTTACAGGTAGAGCAGCCGACAGAGACCTGGGACAGGGCAGTGGGATGGGGCAGTCAGCAGAGTGCTTGATCCCCAGAGCCTGTGTTAAAGGCAGGTGTAGGAGCTGAAGGATAGCTAAGCAGTTAGGAACACTTGTGACTCTTGCAGACAATTCATTTGGTTCCCATCACCCATGTCAAGTGGCTGGAAACCACTCATAATCCAATTCCTGTGGACTCAATGCTATATAATATTTTTTTAAAAATACTTATTTTATGCATCTGAGTGCTTTGCCTGCATGTATGTCGGTATATCCCATATGTGACTGATGCCCACATAGGCCAAAAGAGGGTGCCAGAGCCCCTGGATCTGGAGTTAAAGGTGGCTGCGAGCCATCATGTGGATGCTGGGGAAAGAACCCAGGTCCTCTGCAGGAGCAACACGTGCTCATAGCCACCGATGACTGATATGCATGCACATGCATGTGGACATGCACACACATGAACATGCACATGTGACCATGCATAGGGTGAAATATAGGGCATGTTGTAGTGCAAACACTTGGAGATAAATAACGAAGAATACTGAGTGTAAATCTGCCTCCTGTATTGTATGGAAACAATTATAAAAGATCAGTCAGGGCTGGAGAGATGGCTCAGAGGTTAAGAGTGCTGGCTGCTCTTCCAGAGGTCCTGAGTTCAATTCCCAGCAACCACATGGTGGCTCACAACCATCTATGAGACCTGGTGCCCTCTTCTGGCAGGCAGGTGCACATGCAGACAGAACATTGTATACATAATAAATAAATAATTAAAAAAAGATCAGTCAGCCTAATCAAATAGAAAATGGGCATTTTGCTCTTTGGTCAGTTTTCTCTGCAGTGTTGCACAGCGGGAGGTGACATGGTCCCTGCCCAGGTTACATCCAGTCTCGATTAGAGCCATTGGGCTTGCACATTTATTCTTTATTTTCACTCTTTAATTTTGAAACAAATTGCATCATGGGTAAACATTAAATAGAATTTTGGTTTTTGATTTTCCATTCTGATTATAAATCTGTTTATCTTTCAAGGACTAAATATTGTCTTATAGAATAAGAATATTTGAGACATGCTATTTGAAAACTGAATGGTTTATCTGTGGGGTTGGTTGGTTTGTTTTGAGACATGGTCTTGCTATGTAGCCCGGGCTAGCTTTGAATGCTAGTGATCCCCCTGCCTCAGCCTCCCCATTGCTGGAATTACAGGTGTGTGCCACCACCACCTGGCTTATAAACTGATTTTATAAAATGGATCTCTGTAAGTTTGAGGCCAGCCTGGTCTACAGAACTAATAACAGGGCAGCTAGGGCTATTACACAGAGAAACCCTATCTCAAAAAACCAAAAATAAATAAATAAATAATAAAATGCGTATGTACTTATATTTTGTGCTGGGGAATGAAAGTGGCTCCCATCCAGCCTCTATTCCTCATTAAGATAATTAATACCGAAAGTGACCATGGCCCATTTCTAGCGAGGAGGCAGCTGGCTCTGTGAACTGGGCTGGGATTTTGGGGAAGAGATATCTCTATGTCATTTGTCAAAGAGGTGCTGCTGACCCCTCTGCCTCTGTCCCCTGCTTGCCTGTATCTCCAGAACCTCTTTGGGATCATTGCCAGCGTCCTACAACTAGGCAACATTTGTTTCAAGGAGGACGAACAAGGTTGTGCCATTGTTCCGGACACGCACGAAATCAAGTGGATTGGCAAGGTGACCTTCCCTTTCTGAAGAGCAGTGGGTGGGGAGCCTGGTCCCCAGTGTCCACAGCAGCCCAGATGGCCAGTACTATGTGCTTTTGCTGATGCCAGTTAGGGGAGCTGATGCCAATTAGGGGGAGTTATGATCACTGAACTTGCTTCTGTTTTTTGTTTTGTTTCTGAGATCTCAGTACACATCCTAAGCTGGGCCTGAACTGGCACCATCTTGTCTCCGTCTCGAGTGCTAAGATTACAGAAGTGAGCCACCATAGCTGGTTCAGTGAGGCCTTTTTTTTTTTTTTTTTTGGTTTTTTGAGACAGGGTTTCTCTGTGGCTTTGGAGCCTGTCCTGGAACTAGCGCTTGTATACCAGGCTGGCCTCGAACTCACAGAGATCCGCCTGCCTCTGCCTTCCGAGTGCTGGGATTAAAGGCGTGCGCCACCGCCGCCTGGCGGCCCTTTTCTCCCTAAAGTGATGAGGGCGGGGGACCCTGAACCTGGCGAGGACACAGGTTCTCTACAGTCACTGAATGAGAACTAAATTCCTTCACGCAGCTCCTGGGGGTCTGCCCGGCGGTTCTCCTGGAAGCTCTCACCCACAGAAAGATTGAAGCCAAAACAGAGGAGGTGAAAAGGGCACTGGAGAGATGTGTGTCCCCCACCCATGACTGCCTGACTCAGATGGTAGCTCTCTGGTGTCCTCTGTGGGTAACAAACCTCCAAACCCAGCCCACCAGGCCCTGAGTGGTTCAGCTCTTGCCGGGAGCTCAGCCTTGTCTTCCCACACCCACACCCCTATTCCTCCACCCTCTGTCCCTCCATCCCCCAATAATCATCCCCACCTCCCACCCCTCGCCCCCTTCCCCATCTCTTACCCTCCCCCTCCCCCACCACACCAGCCTTGGACTTGCTGTTGCTGCCTACTGCTCCCTCTGCTGGAATGCCTTCCCCTGTTCTTCACCCTTTAGCCCCAAGAGCCCTGAATCAAGGCCCTTTCCCTGACCACCTGCCTCAACCTCACCCATCTCCTCATGGCACCTGTCACTGTCTGCACCATGGCTTTTCTCTGTGTGGTTCTTTGCGTGTTTGTCAACGCTCCCACCTCTGTGCCAAGCTCAGTCTGCAAACACCAGGACACCAGTCTGGGTCCTGGTCTCCTAACTTGTATTCTTTGCCCAGTTCCCGTCGAAGACTAGTGTGAAAACTGAGGGGTGGGGCTCATCCTGTCTGCAATGATGCACCTTACCCTTCCTTTCAGGTGATATGCCCACTGACAGTAGAGCTCTCTGTCTACGCTAGAGATGCCATGGCAAAGGCCATTTACGGGCGGACATTTACTTGGCTGGTCAATAAAATCAATTCCTCCCTAGTCAACCAGGTGGGTTAGCATGTGTTGCACATCTCGTTTTCACTGAAGTGATGACGTCTTAAAATCATTATAGTAAAGAGGCTCTAGGTACAGGGATGGACAGGGGTATTGTCTTATTGGGTCTTCCAATGCCTTGCACACAGTAGGTTGCACATCAGATGGCCTGGCAGTACTTCCCAAGTCTGGTGCTCGCAGATGGCTCTGGGTGCATGCAGCAGCCTCCTACAACCATAGAATTCTAATGATGCCTAAGAACATGCATGCTTTTGAGTGGGTCATTTCTCCTTTTTAAGTGGAATCAGATAAGATGGGAGTTTATTTAAAGCCAGAAATCCAGGCATGACTGTAGGCCTTAGAGTAGACACAGGCTGGGGAAGCAGTGTCTCAGTTCATTCCGACAGAAAAGTCTGCTGTGTCCTGTTAAAAATAATAAGTAGCCGGGCGGTGGTGGCGCACACCTTTAATCCCAGCACTTGGGAGGCAGAGGCAGGTGGATCTCTGTGAATTCGAGACCAGCCTGGTCTACAAGAGCTAGTTCAAGGACAGGCTCCAAAGCTACAGAGAAACCCTGTCTCGAAAAACAACAATAAGTGGCACTGGATAGCTCACAGTTAAGAATGCCATTGTTTTCGCAGAGGACGCAAGTTCAGTTCCCAGCATCTGCAATGGGTGGCTCACAGCCACCTGTAATTCCAGTCTAGGGGACCCAGATAACCTCTTTTGGCCTCTGTGCATACTGGAACACATGTGGTATATGTGCAGCATGTATGCATACACACATACATAATTATAAATCTTTAAATTAGTAATAACAAGTATATTCTCTGTGGCTCCAACTGAGCTCCACAAGCTGGGTGATGGAAAAGTGTAGAAGTTTACTTCGCTTAGGGTTCTGGAGGTTGTGGAGTTAAGAGCACAATGCTGTTTGTAATGGAGTCTCCTCCAGCACCCTGACATGGTGGAGAATAGTCCATTGTAAAGTAGGATGTGCTGGTGAGTGGCCCCCACAGTTTTGGGGACCCCTCCTTAGGACCTTGTCTTCCAAATATTTCTGACATGTGGACTTTGGGGAGACACACTGAAACCACAGCCTCATTGTGAGGTGCCCACCTTTGCTGGTATAAAGTGGAATTCATGCCACTGTCTCCTCTCACCTGGGCCCATACTTCCTGGGCAGTTTATACGTCACTTTTCATTGTTGGTTTTTGGATCAAATGCAAACCTCGGAGACTGGAGAGACATGAAATCATGACAATAAGCAGAAGGCAAGGTGTTACTGGCCGAGACAAGCCACAGGCAGGTCCATCTGAGGGGCTGGCAGAAGGAGCAGCCTGACAGGCTCCAGCAGTTACCCTGTGAGCCACTGCAGAAGAAGAAGGCAGGAGCCATGAGCTTTATAGCTGAGTCTAACCTTGGGGACAACAACAGGGCTCTGACTATCGCAAAATGACAAAGCTAGCTGGATCAGTCCATTTTCCACTCCTGTAAAGATGACGAGAGGGGTGAGGACCACATGGCAAGAGATACTCTGCGCATAGGCGCTGGTCTCTCTCTTCACAGGAAGTCAGCAGCAGTGCATGACAGAGGCTTTGTTCTGATATTCTTATCTAGCTGATGACCCGCCCCCCCCCATGGTCAAGTTTAGTTTCCTCTTAAAGCTTCACTGTGGGGATTAAGTTTCAACACAAGAACCCTTTGAGTCAAAGCTAGAAAGATGGCTCAGGGGTTAAAAGCACTTGCTGCTCTTGCAGAGGACCCAAGTTTGGTTCAGTGCCTGTTTCAGACAGCTCACAGCTGCTGAAACACCAGCTCCAGGGCATCCAACTCTTCTGGTTTCTTCTGATCTTCTGGTGCTATAGCAAGTGGCAGACACACACACTAAAAAATAAATACTTTTTTTTTTTTTTTTTGGTTTTTTTCGAGACAGGGTTTCTCTGTAGCTTTGGAGCCTGTCCTGGAACTAGCTCTTGTAGACCAGGCTGGTCTTGAACTCACAAAGATCCGCCTGTCTCTGCCTCCCGAGTGCTGGGATTAAAGGCGTGCGCCACCACCGCCCGGCTAAAAAATTAATACTTTTAAAAAATGAAGACACAGCACAAGCAGCTAATGGCGTGCATTCCCCCCCCTCCCAGGATTTCACCCAAAAGACTGTGATTGGATTGCTGGACATTTATGGTTTCGAAGTCTTCGACAAGAATGGGTGAGTGGCCAATGCTGCCTGCTGTGCTGCCCCTTTGGTTTCAGTCAGAGTCTACGCCATGGTTAAGGAGCTAGAATTGGTTTTCCTGTCCCTTGACCTACAGATCCCCGCAGCCCTCAATTCGCACACTGTTCTAGGAAAGTGCTCTGCTCACAGGCTGCCTCCCCAGCCACTCAAACACTGACCCAGAGGCAGAACCATAAACAACCGACCTGTTTCCACTTGATCCTTCCCGCTTATTAGCGGACGGCTCTATAGAGAAGAGCTGTGTGCTCACCAAAAAGTGGTTTGGTGGTGCCTGGCCTTGCTGTATGATTTGCATGACCGAAATCCCCTGCGGTTTTAGTTTTGAACAGTTCTGCATAAATTATTGCAACGAGAAACTGCAGCAGCTGCTGATAGAGAGGACGCTAAAGGCCGAGCAGGCTGAGTATGAATCTGAAGGCATCGAGGTGAGCAGTGGGCCTGTCTCCGCATCTGAGGGAGTGAACGTGTGTATCTAGAGAGAGAGGGGAGCAGAAGGGGAGCAGTGGGCCTGTCTCCGCATCTGAGGGAGTGAACGTGTGTATCTAGAGAGAGAGGGGAGCAGAAGGGGAGCAGTGGGCCTGTCTCCGCATCTGAGGGAGTGAACGTGTGTATCTAGAGAGAGAGGGGAGCAGAAGACCTGTCTCCGCATCTGAGGGAGTGAACGTGTGTATCTGGGAAGGGGGCAGGGGGGAGGAGGGCACAGGGCACAGTGGACCCTGGGCTTGCTCTAGCTCCCAGCTCCACCCGGACCCTCCTCATTCATCTTGGAAAGTTCCTGGATTGAGGATTTTAGCTTTTCCCTTGGAAAATACTGGGGATATTTAGGAAGTGTCATTTAAGGATTTTAAATTTTCGGTATTATATCTGTGTCTACATGATATGTATGGAGATTCACATGCCTGTACATGGGACAGCTTCATGGAGTTGGTTCTTTTCTCCACCTTTACATGGGTTCCGGGGATTGAACTCAGGCTATCAGGCTTAAGTGACAAACACTTTTACCTACTGAGCCATCTTGCCAGCCCCAAAAGCATAATTTCTAAAGATTTTAGTTTGGAGTGTGTGTGTTGTGTGTGGATGGGCACCTCAGTGCAGGTGCCCGTGGAGGCCAGAAGAGGGGTCAGGTCCCCTGGAACCAGAGTTCCAGGCAGTTGTAAGCCACAGGCTGTGTGTGCTGGGAACTGAACTTGAGTCCTCTATGAGAGCATGACATGTTCTTAACTACCTCCCCATCTCTCCAGCCTACAAAAGTGGAACTGTTTTCTACCAAGTGAATCAAATTTATGTAAGTGTTACTGATTAGGACCACAGCAAACACATTTGCCAGATCCAAACAAGCTTTGGAATCACAGTTTACCTCCCTACCCAGCAATCAGTAATTCTAATTCTGGAACATTCCTTCAGAAGCTAAAACTGGAAATGTTTATAAAAATTTCCAAAAGTAAAATTGGGATATAAAAATCAGATTTTGAGAAAATATTTGGAGAATCCCTGTCAAACCAATGTGCTTGATGCCCCTGTGCATTCTAGGACTCTTTCCTCTTCTTCTAGTGGGAACCTGTTCAGTACTTCAACAACAAGATCATCTGTGATTTGGTGGAAGAGAGACACAGAGGGATCATGTCTATTCTGGTGAGAAAACAATGACCCGGTTCCTTCACTGGGTGTCTGCCACAGTGGATGACTGTTGCCAGGGTTTGAAAGAGGAAGTCCTGTGTAACCCCAGCAGCTCAGGCGGATGGCCATAGGTTTGAGGCCAGTCTGGACTATATACTAAGTTTCAAGACAGTCTAGACTACAAAATGGGATGACTCAAAATGTGTGTGTGTGTGTGTGCATGCGTGTATGTGCTTGTGTGTTCATGTGTGTGTGTGTGTGCGTGTGTGCATGCGTGTGTCTGTGTATACAGGCGAGTGTTTACAATGGCCAATGAAGTACTACCATTATTGAGGAAATAAACACACAGCGGTTAAGAAATGTGCTAGTTCAGGCTTAGCTGCTTTCTCAGCTTTCTCTCCATGAGACCTCTGCACTGTGCGTGCAACTGTTCCTGATCCGTGGTGACCAGTTAAGAGTGTTTAAATGAGCTGCCATGGAATCCAGGAGTGGCTTTGAGAAGTCCATAAATTTGGCCAGAGCAAGGCATGATGGGAACTGCCTGTTATCCCATCATTCAGGAATCATGAGCTTGAGGCCGGCCTGAGCTACACTCAGGAGGCAGAGGCAGGAGGATTATGAGTTTGAGACCATTTGAAACTACACAGCAAGTCTCTAACTAGGGGCAAGGGAGAAGAAAAAGAAAGACGGGAAGGGGAAGAGGAAAGGGGGAAAGAAGGAAGGAAGGAAGGAAGGAAGGAAGGAAGGAAGGAAGGAAGGAAGGAAGGAAGGAAAGACACAGGTTGGAGTGTGTGCTGGTGGAGTGCATATAATCTCTGCACTGGGAAGGCTAAGGCAAGACTTGGAGGCAGCCTGGATACACAGCAAAGCCTGCCTCAAAAGGAAAGGACAGGAGGGAGATGGGAAAGGAAACAGACAGCAGCGGTCAGATGCAGGGAGGTCACCCTGTGGCATCTCCAGTCTCTCTGGGGTCAGCCCCAGTGTCCAAGCACATGTGCTGGGTAACCAACCCCTTTGTCCCAGAGGTGTACCTGTTCTCATGCACGGCAACAGGAATTCCATCTAGAACATCCAACCATGGCTGGAGAAAGCACTTAGATCTGAACCAGTGTACACTGTGGTGTGGGGTTGAGCTGTCTTTTCATTTGAAAGGATGAAGAATGCATCCGTCCAGGTCCTGCCACAGACTTGAGCTTCCTGGAGAAGCTGGAAGAGAAAGTGGGCAAGCATGCACACTTCCAAACGTGCGTACTTCGTCTGGAGGGCTGTCTTGTGTGGAGAATGCTATGTCTTCTTTCTTGGACCTGTGTCCAAGTACAAGTCCTCTGGGGCTGGAGAGATGGCTCAGTGAGTAAGAGCATTTGCTGTGCAAGCATGAGTCCCTGAGTTCGAATCCCAGCACCCACATAAAGTTGGGCATGGCTGGACACATCCAGAGCTGTGAGAGGACAATTGCTGGAGCTGGCTGCTGCCAGCCGACCTAAACGAAGAAGGCAATGGGTGACAGAGGATACCAGTGTCCATCCTCCTCAGGTCTCTGTGTGCCAACCATGTACATATGTTCATATATACCACACAATGCATATACACAGTATAGTGACTTCATACACAAAAATAGCATCTGGAAACCGCTCACATGCCAGAATGCCCGTTAGAAGAAACTGGACTGACGGGAATTCCGAGCAGAGTGAGTATCTTGCTTTGTTCGACAGTGGTTACATTTCATGTGTGGTGCAGGCATGAGATGGTCCTTCTGAATGCTTTCCCAGCCAGACTCAGTGACACAGGCCTGCCGTCCCAGGGCTCGGCAGGCTGAGACAGGGAATAGGGAGTTCAGGCCAGCCTATGCCACACTGAAAGACAAAGAGCTTAAAATGAAGGAGAAAATGAGAAAAACTTGGGATGCATGGGCTGGAGAGATGGCTCAGCAGTTAAGAGCACTGACTGTTCTTCCAGAGGACCTGGGTTCAGTTCCCAGCACCACATGACAGCTCACAAATGGCTGTAACTCCAAGAACTGACACCCTCACACAGACATAAATGCAGGCAAAACACCAAAGTACACAAACATAAGAACAAATTATTTTTTAAAAAAAGGAAAGAAAATCCTGGGGATGGGGATCAACCTAGCACACGCAAAGCCCTGGGCGTCATTGTAGCACTGACGAAATAAGAATGAAAAATGAATTGTGTCTAAAATACTAAGTGTGAATGTGCAGCAGGGAGTGTATTTATATGTGTACACGTGTGTGTCTATGTGTGTTTGTGCGTGTGAGGGCAGGTGGCCATGGAGGCCAGCTGTCAGATTCCCTGGAGCTGGAGCCATCCTATGTGGGTGCTGGGAACCCAGCCTAGGTGGCCTGCAGGGACAGCAAGTGTTCTGAACCACTGAGCCATCTCCACGGAGCCTGAATGTTTACATTTATATGCAGTCCCCAAGCCAATCGAAAGCATTCACAACGTTCCAGAAAGAAAATTCAAAATTTAACTTAGTCTTTGAGACAAATAAGAGAAAAATGTAAAGGTGCTGTAGAACCAGGAGCAGGCATTCCCGGGAGGCAGAGGTAGATGAGCTCTAAGTCCGAGGCTAGTTTGGTCTACATAACAAGTTCCTGGTCATCCAGAGACCTGGATTCAGTCCCCAGTACCAACAAACAAACCAAACCTGGCTTTGAATCATAGTCCCAGTGTGGCCACTTACTGAGTGGACAGAGCTAATGTAACCCCTTCTGCGTTTGAGCCCCACTTCTGCACGGTAGGATGCTACCACAGCTAGTCAATAGCTTTCTGAGTGTCCGCGGAAACTGCCACTGGTAACACCCGTCAGACCTGAGAGACATACGGATGAAGCTATATATGCAAATGAGGACAGTGAACTGTGCACAGTCACAAACGCTCTCTCATTGGGACTTAGGGTCTGTCCATTAGGCTAGGCGTGCTGCCCTGTAGGGACCACCCTGTCTCCAACTCCCCAGGGCTGGCATTACTGACCCACACAGCCAAGCCTGACTTTTTTTTTTAAATCAAACTCAGGCCTCATGCTTGTACAGCAAGCATTTTGCTAAATGATCTATTTCACCAAACCTTTAAAAAATACATGTTATTTTATTTGTGTGTGAGCATGCCCATGAGTACATGTACCACACTGTGCAGAGGTCAGGTCTCTCCTTCCACCAGGTAGGTCCCCAGGATCAAACTCAGGTCATTACACTGGGTGGCAAGCACCTTTACCTGCCGAGCCATCTCACTGGATCTCCTCCTCCCCCTCCCCTTTTCTCCTCCTCTCTTTCTTCTACCTTTTGGAAACAGAGTTTCACTATGTAGCCTTTGCCGGCCTGAAGCTTACAATGTAGACCAGGTTGGCCTCAAACTCACAAAGAT
>JAQHUG010000089.1:3202201-3235367 GCA_028555095.1 Dicrostonyx torquatus | reverse complement strand
CCTCAAAACACTCCTCCGCAGTGACACACTTCCTCCAGCAGGATCACATCTCCCAATAGTGTCATGTCCTTTGGGGGGCCATTTTTTTTCAAACCACCACACTCCCTGAAGCTCTGAAACCTCCACCCACAAACCAGTGTAAGGGTACCCACAAAAGCATGAGCCCACTCTCCACCAGAGTAAGCTGGAGGGCATTTGTCGGGAAGCAGCCCAGGGCCGCCTAGTCTACGCTCTGAACTGTCTTTGTTACCAGATGCAGCAAAAGGTGGTCACGAGTGAAATCTTCAGGGGGAAGAAGGATGGCTACACAGACAGCTTAAACCAGCCCTTCGCCCGCAGCCGGCTAGGTGAGCATTTGGAACAGTCATGGGAGGGCTCGACCTGGCAGGCAGCAGGTCTTCCCTACAGGGCTGGTGACCCTGCTATTCTGGCTCTTTCTAGATGAAGGCGACATAAATCCCAAGGTGCTCCAGCTACTTGGCAGTGAGAAGATCCAGGTACAACAACCTTGTGCGCAGCCTCCGCCAAGACCTTTACTATGTCTGAGGCCATGGCATGTTCTTCCCACGAGTGTCTAGAAATGCTAAAATACAGGGGTGCAGCTGGGTTCTCTGCGGCTTCCCATGGCCACTCTGCACTCTGGGCATTATAAATACTAGGTAGCATTTGCCAACAAAAACATACTACCATTCCTGCCTTCAGTCATCCCCCATACCATCTTGATTTGCTCTTCTATGCAGCTGAGCTGTAGCCAGGACCTTTATCATGAGAGATACCATACTGGTGAGGGGAAGTAGACTGATGACCCCAGTACTGACACTCAACACAGCCGCCAGGGGTTCCCAGGCGGGTTACTGCTTCTAACTTTGTGTGACTTTGTGGGGTGGCTGAGGGGTGATGAGTGAGGCCCTGGTTTGGTGGCTGCTCTCACCTGCTTGGTTCTGGAGAAAAGTAGGAGAGAATGGAGACTCCCCCTGACTGTGAAAACCGAGGAGTCGTGAGTGCTCTCCTCTCTGCTGGCCTATCAGAGCAGACCCAGGCGGGAGGCTGGATCCACAGCCTCAGTTTCCTCAGAGGACTGACTAGTAAGGTAGAACTCAGAATCAAAACCTTCCAGAACCAGGAAAGCAAAGCAAAAGCTGGGTGAGTCTGAGGCAGCGCCACTGCGTTCCAAGAGGAAAGGCTCTGTCCCATCCTCCTCCTGCTGACACTACCTACCTTGTAGTATGGCGTCCCCGTCATCAAGTATGACAGGAAAGGCTTCAAGGCACGGCAGAGGCAACTCCTCCTCACTCTGAGCGCAGCGTATGTGGTGGAACTTTCCAAAATCAAGCAGAAGATCGAGTACTCAGCCCTGAGAGGTAGGCGAGCAGTTTCAAGTAGGTGTCTGATGTCTCTCATGTTTCAGGATAAGGCCTCACTGAGCTCTGGGGCTCACGGGGGGAGGGGAGGCTACAGATACCCTCAATGTTTCATTTTTATGTGGGTACTGGGTATCCGAACCCAGGTCCTCAAGCTTGGCCATCTCCCCAGGCCCCGTCTTCTTCATTAATTCTGAATTCTGGATCTATCCTAAGGTGTCTCCACTAGCAGTCTGAGCGATGGAATCCTGGTCATTCATGTTTCACCAGGGGACAAACTGCAAAAGGTACCTGTGCCTTCCGGCCTCTGCTGGTGTGGAAGCTGCTGTGCTGAAACTAAGTTGAACCCTGCAGAGCCTCCCCATACAAACCACTCATCCTGAACCCGCTCTGTCACCGTCTCCACAGGGGGACGCCATCCTGCAGTGTGACTACATATTTGAGGTGGCTACTAAACTGGCCGTGCTGATTAAGAAGGAACATGTCGTCCGTGTTGTTCAAGAAAGGTAGGGGCTTAGCCACAGTTACAAGGCTGCCAGCATGAGTCCCATCTGCCTCCTCCTGCAAAAAGAAGGGGGGATCCTCCAATGGGGATTAGGGGGAGACTCCCCTTGCCTCAGTAGCAAAGAGCATTCCTTTCTCCATTGTGATCTTGGGCTCAGGGTACACAAAGGAGTATCACTGACCTCAGGAAGTCATCTTCTTCAGTTTTCAAAGAGGGTGCTGATGTTCCTGGGACCGTTATCACTCAGCCAGTGTGCCCAGAGGGTGCAGGCCCACCTCTGCTGTGGTGGGGTGCCTGTGCACTAACTGGCCAGCAGAAGGCTGGCTTTTTGGGGCGGGGGGATGAAAGGACTGGCATTGAGAGACAGAGAACTGGTTGGGTCTCTCAGGAGCAGTGGAGCAGCCCTTAGCTGTTCGGTCCCCCAGCAAGGCCGGCTGAAGTCGGCTACCCAGCATGCCTGAGGCCCAAGGCTGGCAGTGAGACTGTGGACTGAAGGCCACAGCCAACTCCTGTGCTCAGCAACTTGTGGCTGTGCTCGCAGTCCCTTCCAGCTGGATGCTCCCGGGAGAGGCCTGCTCTCTGCCCCCAGCTTTTACAACTTAAGGGGTGAATTTGTAGGTAGAGAGTGAGTGTGCACTCTGTCCTGACAGACCTCGGAGGAATCCTCGGGCAGCTGTAGTTGTCAGAGTGAACCATGTAGGCAGCATTTAAGCACCAGATAGCCCTTTAAAGAGCCAAAGTGTGGGGCTGATTTGAGAGTGACTGCAGAAGCATGCGGGACATTTGTGAGAATGTCCTTCTGACTGGCCATATGTAACAAACAGTATAATAAGGCAGGGATTCAAACGCCAGCGAGGGGAGCTTCCCAAAGGAGTTTCTTTCGTAGACTCAAAGGCATGTCAGTAACTCGTCCCTCGCTGTGTCTTAAGTCTGCAGTTTTACATCAGTCCTGGGAAAGAAGGCACAATACTTTTTGAGACTGGAGTGGCAGACCAAGTCTATAAGAATAAAAGCGGACAGTTAACAGTGGTGAGTGGCTGCATGGGAAGAGGTGGCTGCGTGGGAGGACGCACTAGATGACATGTAAAAGCATGTAACAAAATTGGCTCATTTCCCCCTCCGGTGCCAGATGATTTACTCTGGAAGCAAGGAACAGAGTGAGACAGGGAGGCCAGGTGTCAGTGGACCAGAGGGTCATATGACAGTTATCATTCACAAGCATTAAAGCCCAGCTGCTCACTGGCCCACGAAGGCTCTCCCGTGTGCTCAGGTACCACGCTGAGATGCACAAGATCCTAGGTCTAAGGAGACTCAGAGTTCTGAAACTGGAGGCTGAGTTCTCACACACTGGTGACAAGGTCCTCACAGTCCTCTCTGGGTCGCAGCAACCCGAGGATGGTTTTTGGGGGTGTGGTGCAAGGAAGCAACATGTTGAAAGCAGATGTGTTTTAGAAAGAGCATGTCTAAAACTCCCAGCATTGTTTCCATGGCGCAGACAGGAAGGTCAGGGGTGTGCTAAGGTGACCAGTGACTTTGGGTGGAGCCCTCCAGCCCGCACACCCTGGGGAGGGCTGAGTATGAAATGCATTTTCTATATACATTCAAGCTTACATGTAAAACTAGTTTGCAGGTATAACTAGTTTACAAGTGCCTTACACAGTAGAGTGGCCACCATCCCTGGCCAGGGACAAGTGGAAGGATCACTCTGAGTGTAAAGTGGGCAATCTTTTAGTGTCGTGAGATGGTGCCAGGATTCTGTGGTCACAGTCCATCTTCCTACGTGCCTACACAAGGGTGAAGATGGTGCACTGACGGGTCTCTGTGCACTGCTTTCTAAGCTGGCTGGTCCCTGAGGAGGTAGAGGGTTCCCAATGGTAGCTTCCTTCTCCAGGGCTGAGGTTCTAAAGCCAGGTTTCCCTCTCCTCAGGTGTCAACAGGGAAGAAGACCTGACAGAGGATGACCTTTGCCCTCTAAAGTCACTATTTCTGTTCCAACTGAGCAAGCATGGACTTCATTCAGATAGCCACGCCTTCAAGGAAAGTGCCAGCAGCTCCTGGAGAATGTACTGTATCAGTAGAACCTGTGCTAAGCAAAGTCAGACCTCAGCTTCCTGGGTGCCAGGTGGTAATGCACCCAAATGTTTCCTGGGAGTCAACCTTGAGTCATCCATCTGTCTCCAGTAGATCCCAATTCAGGCACACTAAGAAGTGGGTGGCAGACTTTGTACCTCTGTCAAGCTGCTGAGACACGGGAGTAATGGAAATTTCATGGAGATGCACAACTTGAATTCTGCTGTAAAAGACACTTCCATGCTGCTAGGGACAGGGACAGGTTCCCACAGGCGCTTTAGCTCCTAGAGGGTGTGACACCTACTAAACAATGACTCGAGACAGTGCCCTTGTTCTTTGCTGTACATTGCAGCCCTGAAGACCGGCATTCCCCAAAAGATCAAAAGGCAGACGCGAGTAGAAGCAGTTTAACGTTTATTTTACATGTGTCCACAGACACTTGCACAAGAGTGAGCATGTCTAAAACTCCCAGCATTGTTTCCACAGTGCAGACAGGAAGGTTAGGGGTGTGCTAAGGTGACCAGTGACTTTGGGTGGAGCCCTCTAGCCCGCACACACCCTGGGGAGGGCTGAGTACCAGCAGTGAGCAGCAGGTAGGGAAAGTTGCACCTACATGGGACCATCACTTAGAGATGGTCAAACAGTCCATCTTCCACAGGAAGGCGACAGTTGCCACAAACACTGAACTTGGTTATGATTGTTAGCTATTCCAATCTATTTTAATTGTGAGCTGTAAGTATGCAATAAAACTTTACTCTTTACACCAAATCCGAGGCCAGTGGTTCACTGAACGACTCTGAACTACAGTGCTGACGACTGCCCTTCGTGCTAGCCTATGAAAAAATCTGGAGGCAGAGCTTTGGAATGCCTGACTCTGGATCAGGCCCTGGCAGACCCAGTCGGCGTTTCTGGCACCTTGGAATGTTTGCTAGACCTGTTCCTATCCCTGGGAGCGGAGGTGCAAAGTTGCAGGCACAAGGTTTGAGGAAAGAGTAGAGAGAGCTGCCAAAACAGTAACATAAGGCGCAGAGGCCAAGGCAAGTCACCTATGCCACCAACTCACTCTGCACACGCACATTTAAACAGTGTAGACAGTGACTTTTCTGTTCCTACAGAACACACCAGGACTGACACTTACTTTTACTTCCCACGAAAGTTGAACCCACAGGGCGGGGCTGACATTTAAAACAAACAGTATAAAAAAACGCACGAAACATGATCTGTAAGCTCCCTTTCTTGGCTCTGAATACAAAAGTTTTGCCACATCATTGTGTAAAAAGCATCTATACGGTTCCTCGATCCAGTCGGGATTGTTTACTTATTGTTGCCTTTTCTGCCAGATACAAGAGAAAGGTATATGACTGTCACGCACAAAGTGAGCTGTAAAAACCGTCACAAAATAGAAACTTTTAAAAACGTTTCAGAGAATACCCACTATCATACCTTTGGTCTAAAATATAACTCAGGCGGTGGTGGTGCACGCCTTTAATCCTAGCACTCAGGAGGCAGAGGCAGGCAGATCTCTGTGAGTTCGAGGCCAGCCTGGTCTACAAGTGCTAGTTCCAGGACAGACCCCAAAGCTAAAGAGAAACCCTGTCTCGGGGGTGGGGGGGAGTAACAATTCCTTCATCGAGTACTCACCTTACCTTGTAACTAGTCTACTCACAACCACCCATGCCAATCATGACTCATCTACACAGGAGCAGAGGGGACTAGAGGTAACTGGCATGTCCTCCTCACAAGCACCTGTGCCCCAGTCACACGTCCCCACCAGCAGTCACACACATCTTCGAACACAAACAAGACTCAAAGGTATCTGCATGCCCACTCTATTCTGCAGGAAATAAAAACTGAAGGGAGCTATATGAGATAGCAGGGAAATGCCCTGAGTCAGTCTGCGAGCTCCTAGGGTGTCCCTACCTGGTGCCACCATGTCGGGGGCCACATAGTTCCTAACCAAGGGCAAGATGCCCACTTAAGGAAAGGAGGCATCACAGGGAGTAGACCCTTAAGGCAGCAGTCTGGAGCAATGGCTGCAGGTATTCAGATGACCTTCTGGGATGGGGTGTGTCAACAAGCCCAGTAATGGGAGGAACACAGAAGACAGCAGAACCCACTGGCAAGAAACAATCTGCTCCTTGCCAGACAGTTGGGCTGGCACACTGAGGGACCACAGAGAGGCTGGAAGCACACTCGGTCCCCTGTCCACTACCACAAGCTGAAACTATTGGCCAATGAGCTCTAGTCACAAAACCGTACACAGAGCAGACTCCCAGCCTGGTCAGAACACACTGGGCCAGGCTGCTCCCGGTTGCCACCTACACAGTCCCTCCGAACTGTCAAACGAGCCCTTAAAGGAGTGTCACTTAAGAAGCCCTAATAGGTAGTCAACACCTATAAAAATAAATACTGCAACAAAGGCTCTCACATACATGTCAAACTCATTCATACTTTTCCTCCAAGAGCCAAGAAAGGCCGGCTCCAGGCTCTCACGAAAAGTGGAGTCCTTAGACACAGCTTGTTCAGAAGGGGTGCACACCTGGGTCAAAACAGAGGCAATCCACTTTGTCGAGAAATATCAAAATAATCATCTGGCTTGTTACAAAAGTGTCTTCAGACTCCAGGGGAAGTGGGAGGTACCCTGAAGCCTGCACAGGGTCTGAGGGGCAGGGGCAAAGGGAGGGTGGAGGGCAGCTTGTGCTTGCCCGCTCACTGGTGGAGGTGGGCCCGGTCATCTGGACGCTTGATGTGGATCCTCCGCACTCGTTCAATCCTCTCCCGTTCTCGTTCCTCGTCCTCGTCCAGGTGATGGGAGCGTCCAGCTGCCCCACCTGTGGCCTCGAGGAGTGCATTGTCAGGTCCTCGGCCATCCTGGGCCTCGTACAGCAAAATGTTCAGGGTCTCCTCGTAAATGCGGGCTTCAGGGAACTCAACCTGTGCCCCAAATACAAAGTGGATACATTAGCAGGCTGCATATGGCCACTTCCTCGAGCGGTACTTCTCAGCAAGGTCATAGGGCTAACAGGCTCCTAGGCTGACAATGAGGACATTCATAGGGAGCCAACAGTGTCAGACTTGGGGGGGACGCCCCTTTGCTGTTTTCTTATACCGGGGCCTCTAGCAGACTCATGGCTGCTCAGGTGATGCCTTCCTTAAGGGGGAGGGCGAATCAACACCTGCTGCTTTTTCTCAGCCTCAGACACGGGCCTAGGCACGGAAGATGCAGCAGCTGGGAGAAGCAAAGCCCTAGCTTCTGAGCAACTGAAAGGAGGGAGCCCAGGACAATGAAGGTCCTGGGGCTGTGAAGGAAGAAGCCCAGAAACTATGAACACCTAAACTTCCCACAGTGGCAGGAACTGCTTTTTCACATACAAAGGAGCAGTGGGGACACAGCCACCTAGACAAACAGGCAACCGACAGCAGGCGTGAGAGGCTGAGGCTGGGAAATCAAATTGCTACTAGAACTCCAATCACAGGGCTGGTTTGAACTTGTGGCCTGAATCCCACAGTGGCAATTGCCAGCAAAACCAAAACAATATATATTGGGGCCAGTGAGATGGCTCGGTGGGTAAAGGTGCCAGGCCTAACAACTTGAGTTCAATTCTAGGACCCACACGGGGTAGAAGAGAACCAACTCCCACAAAGTGCTCTCTGGCCTTCATCCACATGCCAAGGAAGGGGGCGGGGAGACAGGGAGAATATTAAAAATGGAACAACAATAAAACCACAGTGCCCTAGGACAGGCAAGACCTAGTGTCCTACACTAATACTCCAACAGCTAGGACATGGTTGTAAACTACTCGGGATTGGGAAGAAGCAAGAAAGTCTCAGTCCGTGGGAAAGCTTACTCAGCAGATGCCAGTGCCACGAGGACACAGCATGCTGGAATCACCCGACAAACGCCCGAAAGCAGCTGTTACAACAAAACAGCAGCAGCGACCAGAAAGAAGTGAAGTTAGGGAAGCAGATGCACGCTGCAGAACTGAAAACCACAATAACCCACAGGCAGGCTCGGCCACGGTGCTGACCACAGGAGTCTGCAGAAGCCACCACTGAGCAGTGATGCCAAGGGCAGACACAAGGAAGGGTGCAGCGCTGCTGGATCGCCATCTACTCAGCAAGGATTAGGGACCAGACTAAAGGCTGTGCAGGGCCGAGTGACGAGAAGAGCAGGAGTAACGCACCTGGAATGCCCGTCATCAAGTCACTACCATGCAAAACAGAACAGGCAGCTTAGACCACGACTCAAGTGTGGAACCACACAGCTCAGCGCTTGCGGAGGAGCAGGAAGAACTGTTATCATCTAGGACCAGTCCTGCCGCCACCAATTACCTGGGAAACCACAGCCTTGGGCTCCCGAGGGACACAGTCATCACCAAAGGAGCCAGGGAGAAGAGAAGGGCCCTGACCCTCTCAGCCAGGCTCTGCAACCAACAAGCCTAACAAGCAAGCTCAGGCTTCCTCCTGGAGACTTCTGCTCGTCTAAGATCACTTGGGCTCCAAGTGTGTGCTTGCTGAATCCCTTTGCTCCCCAGTAAGCTCTAAAATAAGAACTGGGAGCATTTAAGAACTTAATGAAAGCATGAAGCAGCTTGCACAGTGAGGGGGCGGCTCTGGCCTGCAGCCATGTTTGAAACAAAGAGCCTCAGCACTCTCCCCTTGGCTACCTCAGAAGCAACCCTACCTGTCAGGATAGATCTGAATACCTGGGCTTAGCAAGGGCTTAGCATATGCAGGGGAGGAACAGGAACGCGTGGGGAACCACCATCCCAAGGTGGTGGTCATGACGCTTGGTGATGTACAGCATATGGCATGACACTTGTTAGCTCCTGTGACTTCAATTTTTCATCATCAATTAAGGTTCTGGCATCTCTCTGTGGTCTGGTTTTGTATCACCAGTGTTTTGCTAGCTTTGGGACCCACAGAACTACATCTCCCAAAGCTGCAGGGGGACAGTAACTCTGTACATAGGTGACTAGAACTGTGGCAGTCTGCTTTTTGTAGAATCAAAATGTCACAGGTAATCCAGTTTCTCTTAGGGTGAGAAGGAGACGAGAGAATACAGAGCAAGCAGAGGGGAGAGTGGGGAGGAGGGAGGCCACCCTCTCCCTGGGTGGGCAAGCAGGCCGAGAGAGTGCAGTTGACAGGCAGCTGGGCTCTAGCAGCACTCTGCTATATGATCCAGCTTTGTGGGACAGCTGAGCAAGAGTGACAGACACTATTGGCTTGAGAGAATGATGCAAAGATAAATCCAATACCCAGCTCAGTAAGGAAGTCGGGTGGCTTGGAAAGGTGACACGTGAGAGGCTGAAGGGATGGCTGTGGGGTTAAGAGCACTGGCTGCTCTTCCAGAAGACCTGAGTTTGGTAGCCAGGAACCAGTTCCAGGGAATCCAATGCACCTGCACGCATGTGCACATACCGCATGCAGATAATCAATAATTTAAGAAGGAAGGGTGTGTGGGGCCCACGACAGCGGAAGACAGATCTAGATCAGCAGACCAGAGAAGGACACAGGGTAGACAGTCAAGGGGCAGCTTGGAAGGCAGCAGTGCCATCTGAGTCTTGGTGGGGTCTCGGCGGGGCTGTGCTGGTAAGAAGCACTCCTGCACAAGGAGGATGACCCGGCAAGGACGGGCCGTCAGAAGAGCCAGCAATGCCAGATGGCATAGGCACTGGCAGCCAGGCGTACACGGGTGCAGGAACAAACCTGATTCTGCCTGGACTGGCCAGAGTGAGCGGGGAGCATGGCCATCTCTGCTTGCCCAGTGTCAGCAGGAACCACACTTGTTTCCCTGAGGCCTACATACAGACCTGCCCTAGCCCAATGAGGCAGGCAGGGAAGGCATATGTGTCAGCACGCACTCAGGGCCCCCAACAGCTCTTACTTTGGTCTGCTTCTTCTCCGTGGCATAGACGATGGAGGTGCAACAGACTTCCGCAATTTTTCGGCCCTGGCCGTAAAATGACCAGCAGCAGATTTCGTCTCCAATGACGTCCTTTATGAACAGGACCCTCCCATTAAAGCGCAGAGAGAGTTTATCAAAGAGCTCGATGTTCTTCAACATATTGTCATCAGAATTGCTGCAAAGAGCATTCGGGGAGGTGAGCACAGCTGCAGCCGCTGCAGATGTCCACCCGGCACTTCATACACGGCCTCCCCGGCTCCTTTCTACTTAGCACCCCTTTGAGAGAGGCACTGTAGTATCTACCGCCCAAGGAAGACCACGGAAGCTCAAAGACAGCACTTCACTGGTCCAAGTCTACAAAATGTATAAATGGCAGAACGGGGTCTCAAAAGACAGCTGTGGCCTGAAGGCTGTGCTCCTAAGCCATGATGCATGCCTGCCCTACACAGGCCTAAGTAGATTACTGAATGCAGGACCTCTGGGCCTGCCCCATGTGGTACATAACAGCAAAGCCCAAGGAAGACTTGTTTTTTTGAGACAGGGTCTCTCTATCCCTGGCTGTCTTTGAACTCACTCTGTAGACCAGGCTGGCCTCGAACTCGAGATCCACCTGCCTCTGCCTCCCCAGTGCTGGGATTAAAGGCACGTGCCACTACCACCCCTCAAGGAAGACTTTTCATCCTTGGTCAGTCTGTGGATCTTTAATGAACCCATTAAACCCTTACAGCTCTCAAGTTGCTCATTCACAGAGCAAGTTCCTGAGAGTCAAAGGGCACTTGCTGGTGGCATTGTTCAAATAGTGCAGTCCCCACTAACTGAACAGTCAGTCACAGAAGATCAGTGGCTGCAGACTGTGGCTATGTCTAAACCACTCGATGGTACACCACCAAAGGTGGATGGCACAGCACGGGGATTCCAGCTCAACATTCCCTCTACCTACCCATCTATCTGCCCAGCTAAAGTGCAGAGGTCCTCCAATGTGAGACGGACAAGGCACAGCCTGGCCCAACTGCTGCCTGGCACTTACCTGGTGTAAGAGTATTTGTTGTTACTTCTATTGTAGAGCAACTTCACGGCTGGCTGTGGGTGGGTTAAAGGAGAGGAATTACTAGGCATACAGGTTCAGTGCACACTGGCTTCCTAGAGGCTGTGGGCACAGGCTTGCAGAGCTTACAGGAGGAGGAGGGTTGCTGCACACTCCAGGGGCAGAGGTAACACAGATGGGGCTTCCCACTCAGAATCCAATTTTTATCTCAAAACACAGGGACTGCCACCCTACCCCAAACACCCCATAGTCATATACACACTCATACACACACACACACACACACACAGAGCCTCCGAGCCTGGGACAATCCTCACACTCAAAGACATACTCATAAAGACAGACAGACAGACACACACACACCCCATTCCCAAGCCTCTATATACCTTATTTGAAGTCGCTATAAGCCTCTGTTCTTCCTTGGAGGAGGTGACGACAGGAACCTTGCAAAAGGGTTCATAAGTATCTTTGTTCTGCTGGAACAAAAAATGCTTTCAGCCCAGGGCTCTGCCTAGCACACCGCTGCTTAAGCTGGTCAGCCAGCAAGCCAGGCCCTGATGAGACACAGGACAGTCCCTGTTATTAGGAAGGTTAAGACTAGGGGAGGAGTCTGCTCCGTTTAGGGCTGTGGTAAATAGAAGATGACACAGCTCTCTCTGCCAAGGAAACCCTCAGTACGGCAGGTGATGGCATCAAAAGCTCCTACAACCCACTATAATGATGGCAGCAGAATGAAGAAAGAGAATGCAAGAAGTCAGAAGACAGAGGGGTCAAAGGTTGAGCTGGCAAGCAGACGCCAGCTGAGAGACATGGAGAGAGCCAGAAGCAAAGCCCATGTGAGGGAGGAAAGGAGCCTGACAGACCTCAGGGAGCACCACAGGCTAGGGGCCAGAGCCATCACAGGCAGTGGAGAAAGGTCCACATTCCTGCAGTGATGGCAGAGCAGAGGACACAGATGTGTTGCTACTCTCAACTATGCATAAGTCCCCCAAGCCTGCCAGCCCCAGATGACATTCAGTCATGCTTACATCCCACAGACAGAAAAGAGCACAAGGCTTCTTTGGTTTTTAATGAGAGGGTTGCTATGTAGGCTGGGCTGGCCTCAAACTTGTGAACCTCTGCCTCTGCCTTCTGAATGCCCAAATTTCAGGCACTACACACCTGGCAACAGAGGGCTCCTTACAGGGCAACACCTTCTCCCCAAGAGGCTCCCAGTGAAGAAAGCCAGCCTATTATCCAACCATAAAGGCCCTGGAAGACTAGGACTCCCAGCCAGCATATTGTAGCTTTTCCTCAGGCCTCAAGAGAAGCCAAGGGCCATCCAATTACGTATGGGAAGCTTCTCAAACATGACATTGGAACCAACACAAACAGTGAAAATGCAAGGGAGAGAGAGAGAGAGAGAGAGAGAGAGTCACTGAAGGAGCAGACAGGCAAGGACAGATGTGGCACCTTCTGAAACAAGGGCAACACAGCATGAAGGCAGTTTTCAGATGGGAAAGGAAACGGACAAGGAGGCAAGTCCTAGAGGCTGAACCTTGGATCTGAAGCCAGAGAAGCCAGAGGACATGTCCCAACAGAGACGACACAGAGGATCTTGGTGGTATCTGGACAGTCCAGCATGTGACTGCCCTACCTGTGAACTTGGGGCTCAAGTAGGGATAGATATGCAACTAGAAATCAAGTAAACAAAATGCCCTGAGGAACAAATAAGATTGACAATGACAGGGTGAACCCAGGACATTGTCTAACTCAAAGCTGTGATTAAACTCTTCTGCGAGAAGGAACATGTATGCTTGGTGGAGGGGAGGGAACTCACGAGGCAGGGTCTAATTTTCTCTAAATCCGATGGGTCATGACTAAAGAACCTGAGAACAGATAGCAGCAGAAAGCCTGCTTCAGGAAGGGGGACGGAAAGTGGGGAGGGCCTAATGGTGGCACAAGCCACCCATCAATCACTGAGCGCTGCTGTACTTCCTAAATGATGTGCCTGCATAGCGTCAATGCATGTAAGAATGAGTGCAGTGAAATTCATAGCATTTACAAGGGCTCACAGGCAAGAGATATGTGGGGAAGGCCAGTACTCAGGACCACGAATACTGTTCCAGTGAGGGCCAGACACAGCTCCAAGGCTCAGGGAAAGCACAATCACAAGCCTATCGCAGCACAGAAGGAAAAGGCGACCGGCTACATGTGCTTTGTGGACTTGGCTCTCACTGGGCCTGCTTCACTACACAGCAAGAGTGAGAGGGTTCTCTGGACTTTCAACAACGACAACTGTAGGAAGTCAGTCTCCTGGTGGAGCCAGAAGGGCTGCAATCTACATGAAATGATGCAACCGCACAGGCCCTAAGATAAGGATCTGAGCACAGACAGTGTTTCTCAAGTGCCGTCAAATATCCCTTAGTCATCAGCATCCCAGGTGGGATGAACAAACCAGATCCTAATGACAGGGGAATGGTTCCCTGAGGGCCGCGCTCAGACTCTTCGGAAGCAGACAAAGCTCCGCTTCAGCAGGTCCCAGGCTTACTCTGCAAAACGTCTCCCAATGTCTCAGTGAGGTAGAGCCCATTTGCAGGGAGGAAAGGAAGGTGGCAGATAGAGCTGGTAACCCTCATGTGGGCAGAGAGGGGTGCCTACTTGTAAGGCCGCCTGGCACTCTTCTAGCAGGCCCTGCACCAGGTAGTACTTGGCCTCGGCTAGCAGCTCCTCGATCTCCCGGCGGCTCTCAGGCAAGGGCACAGCCCCATCTCGAAGGTAGTTGAGTATTGTCCCGAAGTGCTTCCCACAGCGGTCAATGAGGATCCAGCCTGCAGCGGGGTGATAAGGTAACTAGTCACATGGTACTTTTCAGGGGAGCACCATGGCTGGGCACAATCCCCCCCAGACTCCCGTGGTCATCAGCCCCATGAGACCCCACGGCAGCTAAAGCCTGAAAATGTGTTCTCAAGGACCTGGCAAACCCCGAGACACCAAAACCCCAGCTCCAGCAGCAGAACCGATTCACCAGACGTCCCCGACTGGGACCTCCGGTCGGCAGGGACGTAGCCATGACTTCACACAGCAGGCCCTTCAGGGTTAGCGACAGAAACAGAACAACAGACTCTGCCATCAAAGGGTTCAGCCAACAAGAGACGGTGAGCAGTGAGCTTTCACTGGATATGGAAGAATGTCCCCTGCTGGCCAGCACCAGGCATGAGGGCAATGGTCAAGTCTAACCTCTGCTAACCAATTGTCCTCTCCAATTGTCACTAGCTTACTTCTCCACCTGGCTTTCAAAATCTTCTCCTGAAATGTGACCTTTTTGGAAGATGTTCAGGAGGCCAGGCCTGGAGCCTGGTGACAAAGAAGCAACAAAGAGTGGTGGAAACGGGCAAAGACCTGTGACCTCTCATGAGAGCACGGGAAACACTCAAAAGCAGTCAGCGTGTGGGGATGGGGTAAGAGGGTGGAGGACATGGGGTGGAAGTGGTTAGGGGATGGAGACTAGGTTGGAGAGATGGCTCAGCAGTTAAGAGCACTGACTACTCTAAAGGACTGGGGTTCAATTCCCAGCACCCATAGGGAGGTTCACAAACACCTGTCACTCCTGTCCCAGAGCATCAATATCCTTTTCTGACCTCTGTGGGCACGGCATACTTACATGGTACACAGATAAACATGCAGGCAAAATGTCCATACACATAAAACAAAAATAAATAAATCTGAAAAAAATTGTAAAGCAGTCAGATGGGTAAAAGCCAGATCATACAGTGACTGCAGGCCAGGTGACTTGGTCACGCCCCCTGACCAGTGTATAGCATGGTAGGGAGGGATGAGCAGGAACTGGGCTCCCACTGCCTTCCCCCTCTGCTCTCTGTGAGCAAAAACAGGTACCTCTACTTCTGACTCCTCTGTGTCTTGTCCTGGGTCCTCAGACCCCTAAGCCGGGGACAAGACAAGGGGGGGGGAACGGGACACTAAAAGCACCTTTTTCACATGTCAAGTCACACACCCAGCCACCTCATTTTGCTCCCATCTCCTATATCCAGCTCTGCCAATGGCCTCTGGTGGTTTTGGTGCTGACTGAGATCTGTACCCTACAAGGCCATCGCCATTTCCTCTCCTGGGCCTCCTCAGACTGCTAAGGGCAGTCTTCCTCCAGAGCCTTCAGGGAGAAACTGCCACAGCAGTGTGTTTCCTACATGGAGCAGGAAGAACGTTCAATCTATGAACACAGGCGTGTGCTGCTAAGCAGGCTGGGATGGCAAATCTTACAGCGACCTCCAGGTAGGGGCCAGACATCCCTCTTTCTGGGTCTGAGAAAACAAGAGAGCACTTTCTACTGTATACAATGCACAGCAAGCAGCTGGGTGGTCCAGGCCAGGAGCTGGCTAAGGAGCACACCCTTCTCCCCAAGTGTGGCTTCAACTAATTCAGCCAAAAACAGCAAAAAAGGGAAAGTGGGCCCAGGGCTTCTTCAACTCTAGCATTCCAAGCAAAGTCAGAAATTCCGATTTTTATGTCAATCTCCTCATTTTTGAAAGATGGTAAATCCATTTAAACAGCTCTCAACCTATCAAAAGGCAAATAAAACATGTATATGTATGCAAACTGAATTCAGCCTGCATGCATCCGGCCTACAGCCCCCAAGATCCTCAGACCAAATGAGGACACAGTATGGAATGACAGTATTCCCTCCCCAACTGTTCTTCTAGAGGAGGCTTATTCTCCGCATTTCCACAGATGCTGGGTGGACTTCCAGTGTGTGGTGGGGAATCAGGATTCAACCACTAGGAATAAGGACCCTCAAGCTTCAGGAGAAAGAGCAGTCAATGACAAACTCAGCCGGCAGGAAAGGGCCTGCTTGTGTCTTGCCTTCCATGCGTGATCAGCTCAAGCTGCTGGGGAAATGCCAAGAGGCCCCAATTCCATTACCCAAGTGACAGCCCAGAGTTTCCATAAACGAACAGGCAGGCTGCGACACTGGGCTCTGGCTCAAGAACGTCAGGAAATGCTTGTGAGGAAGGCATACTTTGAACAAATAAGGGCAAAGGAGCCAGGCACATTCTCCATGAGGTTTCAATTACCATTTTGACTTGAACTATTTTGGTTACTCTCAAAGCAGGAATCTATGGCTCACAGTCAGCTCAACTGCCTACATGGAGAACAGCAACCAGTCATCAAGCAGCTCCTTGCTCCTTGGAGCACACACCATTTAGGACAGCTTCCAAGGCCACCAGGACACAAGATGGGCGATGCAGCCCAGTGGCCCTAACTGTGCTCCGGATGCTCAGTACCTACACAGTGGTGACAAGCAGGGGCTCCTGCCAAACCCCAGCTGTCACCTGCCTTCTCCACACCTCAGTATTCTCCTTAAGCTCTGTCTTATAGTCTCTTCCACAGACGGAATGCAGTGCTGGCATGCAGGTATGATAGAGAACAGACAGAAAGCATACAGCACAACACCAGCCTGCTGGCAGCACTCACAGTCACAGGTTGGTGACAATGAACGCACCACATCATCGGTGCTGGAGAGGACAGCAGTAGGACCTCAGGAAGCCGCAAGTTCCAGAATGCAGGAGGGAAGGGAGCCAGTGTGGCTTTCAGGGTACCAAGGAAGAAGGCTGCTGCGGGAGGGGGTTGTGGGGCATGGCCTCACCTCATGCAAGCACACTGGTGTTTCCTCTCCGGGGAAGCCTGAGATCTCCTTCCGCTTCCCTTCCTTCTCTAGGAAGCCTGTCCCCACCGCACTCAGGTAGTTACAACTCCAAGCCTGCCCAGTCTCTACAGTCACTCTGAGGTAGTTGTTACAAACTCAAATTCCCAGCACAGGCTCTACTGATCAAGTGGAAAAGATTTGTGAGATGGCACCTGTGAGGCACTGAGCAGCATTCCGGGCACCCAGGGTATGAACCAAAAGCATCTCTAGATATTGCTAAATATCCCTTAGGTCACAAACAACGACAATTCTTGTCTGAGAATCGCTGAGCCAGATCAAGACCCGTGAAGTGCAGACAGAGTTCTGCCTATCAAGGGCAGTCCCCAGGCTCTATTCCCAGTACTGGGAGGGAGGGGTGAAGAGGAAGGGAAAAAGGAGAGAGGAAGAAGAAAGAGACCTGACTGCAAAAGCAAGCGTAAATGCAGAGGTGAGTCAGACTGGGAGAAGATGTCTACAAACAGAATCACAAGGAAGCAGGATCCAGAACACGTACTTTACAGAGCAGCAGGGGTTTAAAAAGGGGGAAAAAAGAAATTGTAAACTAGATGCATGCTGCGACTATTTAACTATGTAAAGATGTATTACATTTGTCGATGCTGCATTTGTCTAATTATCTAAAGATGTGTTGCTGTTTTACCTTGCCTGCATAAGGCACCTGATTGGTCTAAAAAAAAAGCTGCATGACCAATAGCTAGGCAGAAAAGGATGGGTGGGGCTGGTGAGCAGAAAGATAAATAGGACAGAGACCAAGAAGGTGGGGGGAGAACAAGGAAGTAAGAGAGACAGATGTCCAGGGTCAGTCAGGCAGTGGCCAGCTAGTAGGGCACAGAGTAGGGCATACAGAAGGAAAAGATAAAAAGCCCTGGGGCAAAATGTAGATGAAGAGAAACAGGTTAAGTCCTGAGAGCTAGCAAGAAACAAGCCTAAGATAAGGCCGAGAATTCAAGAAGTCTCTGGGTCACGATTTGGGAGCTGGCTGGTGGCTCAAAAGAGAAAGCTTGGCACAGATGCAGTCAAACCAATTACAATAGAAGAGATGCACAACACACTAGAAATTAGGAAATGCAAGGTCAAGCAGGTGCTGGGTCAGAAGAGAAGCTCGGCAGTAGTTCCGGGTTCAGCAGCGCCCAGTGATGGCACAAGTGCAGACACAGTATCTGATGCAGTGGGAGACACTGTCCCTACCTGCTTCTGGAAACAAACTAGAGAGGGACAACAGCTAAGAGCTGAATGCTGCAGACGCTGAGGTTGGGAGGAAGGAGAGGAAAAGTCCCAGTCCTTGCCCCACAGCCCCAGGGAAAAATCAACACCCCGAATACCAGGAACTAGAAACAATTTGTTGGGCCATCAACCAGACATGTTCCATCAGCAGCAGTATGTGTCTAGAAGGGATTGCCACAGGGAAATACCTGAGAAGGGCCTATTTATTCATGATGTCATAAGTATAATGATGAATGAACAAAAGCAAAAAAGAATACCGAGTACTATCTGAAGCCACACTAACAGAACATTATTTAGTGACCTCCACAGCAGTGGTAAATGCAACACCTAAAAAAACACAGTTCCCGACCCTGGATCCACCTGGAGATCTACTGTGCTAGCGTCAGCCTAACACCTGCTTGCCTGGGCCTGAAGTCCCTGGGTGAGAAGCCTGAGTGCTGCACCCAGCACCCCGAGCCAGGCTAACAGCTGCCACTCAAAAGGAGAGAGGCAGACAGAGAAGGTACCGAGGCCATATTGTATCAGACGACATGGCTATCTGAGAGGATGTGCAGAATGACTCTGCCTCAGCCTGTGACTATACTCCCAATTCAGAATGCCTTCAGTCAGAGATCTGAAGCCATGGGCGGGGGTGGGGAGCAGTATTATGTACCAAGAAACAAAGCACTGCAAGCCAGTGTTAAAGAGAAACGAGGGAGGCCGGGCGGTGGTGGCGCACGCCTTTAATCCCAGCACTCGGGAGGCAGAGGCAGGCGGATCTCTGTGAGTTCAAGACCAGCCTGGTCTACAAGAGCTAGATCCAGGACAGGCTCCAAAGCTACGGAGAAACCCTGTCTCAAAAAACCAAAAAAAAAAAAAAAAAGAGAGAGAGAGAGAGAGAGAGAGAAACGAGGGAGGGGAGAACAGGGTCTCACCATTCCAGGCTGGCCTTGAACTCTTGACCCTCCTGCCTCCACTTCCTGAATGCCAGAACTACAGGCATGTGCTATGCCCAGTATTTTATCTGCTTCTGCAGACTGAACCTGGCTTCAAGCATGCTAGGCAGGCACTCTATCCACTTAGTCCCATCATAGCCCCAGAATCTAATTCTTCCTGCAAGAGCTGCTGCATAGGCCCACTAGACAACTGAAGATGTTGAGGAGAGCTCATGGGAAAATTCTAGCATGGCCAGAACTGAACTTTTCAGAGAAGTCAGGGAAAAGTCTGCTCACTGCCACTGTGTCAGAAAAGGCACCCTGAAGGTGCAGCGCCAAACTGCAGCACACCCACTGCTCCCTTGCATGGAGGCAGGCTCTTCCATCTCTCCACCTTCCAATTTGCCCAAGGCATCCAGCACTGAGCACCCATCAGCGGTCTCCAGTGGACTCGCACACTCTCCTAACTCTGCCAAGTATCATGAGATGAGGTCCAAAGAAAGCCACTCACTCTGTCACAACTGCAGTAAATGGCCAGTGAGGCCAAACTGGCACCATGCCTGAACCAGGAAGGGCTCCATAAATGTCAGCAGTGACTTTGCGATGTGGCAAGGGATAGGCAGGACTCGGCTGAGGTGCTCCACACACCCATGCTCTTCTTTCCTCAGGAAGAGTGTGCACATGGTGCAGCGCTCAGGCAGTGGCAGTACAAACAGGGGACACTCCCACCAGCCTGGACACAGGGCCTCGCCTCAAGCCACTCTCTCTCAGCCATGCTCCAACATGGCACATAAAGCACCGGGACTCTGAATCCTCCCTTCCTCATGGGAAGCCCTACTGTGGGGTCCTTTGCTCAGCTGCCGCTTGACATTTGCTTTTGAAAGCCAGAGTCTGTACGTCCGTGTGAGCATTTGCACGTGAGTGTCCAACAGAAGCCAGAGGAACGCCTCAGATACCATGCAGCAGGCAGTTGTGAGCTGCCTGACGTGCGAGCTGGGAATAAACTTCAGTCCTCTGCAAAGCTGAGCCATGTGTCCAGCCAGGGTCCAGCCCTGGCATTTCTGTTTGGAGCAAACTTGAGTGCAGCTGGCAGTGATGGGGTCCCCAAATCAGGGTGACTCTTTAAGATGCAGGAAATCTATTGCTATTTGTACCTAAGAATGTTCCTAGTGACCTAGTGATCTGGCTTGAGTGATGGGCTCACACTCAACCACAGAGAGTAAGAATCACATCTCCGGGTTGGTGGTGGCTGCACCTCCTCTGCTAGCCCTGTAGCGCTAGAAAAAGCATTTAAGTGACTCCACAGCAAAGGCTCACACTGAGGATTAACAGAAACAATGGCTGTGAACCGCACGACCGAGAGCTCTCCTACAGGGCAGGAGGTCTGCTGTCTGGTGGTTACACGTGACATGTGTCTGGCAAATTGATGACAACACTGCTTCTTCAGATACTGGGTTACTCAGACAGCATGGGACAAAGGCTGCCCTTAGCATGCAGCTCCAACAGGAGTAGGCCTGCTGGTCCACAGACTGTCCAGCTGAGCAACAAGGGCTGTGAATCCTGTCTTGTTTCCAATATGGCCTTATGCCACCCCAAAGAGGGTTTTCTTCAAGAAGCTTCCCTCAGCCTTCACAGCCTCTCAGCTGCCCTTCCAGAACACTGCCAGGACTGCAACAGGGAGAACCAAAACTCACAATGATCAGGGTTCTCAGATAAAATCTGTTTCCTCCTGCAGATGGGGTGCCATTGTCTTGCTTTCCACAAACACTCTGCAGTATGGGATGTGCCGCAGCAAAAGGGCACATCCCACTTTTCTGGGTGTGAGCACAGCAGCAACTGGGGCTATGACCCCACTTAGCTGGAAAAGCACTGGTAAGGGGAGCCGCCCTGGACCCCGTTTTACAGAAGCAAGCTGAGGCCTGGAGGAGACTCTCGCTCAAAGTCACAGAGCAGAGCAGCTGGGTCACAACTACAAGTTCTTGTCTACACAAGTGACTCCTGCTCAGTCTGGCCTCAGCTCCAGTGCCACTTCCTCAGGAAGCCCTCCCTGACCAAGTCTAGCCTCCCCAAGTCGCTCAGGGCTTCCTGCACACAGCCATCTGTACAACTACTCTCGAACACTGGACTTCCTCCAGCACTAGCGTGGCCGTGGCACTCAGCTCAATGTCAAACCAGCAACCTGCAGCTGGAGGCTGGCAGGTGCACTCACCTTCACTGTCGGTGAGGACTTCCATGCGGCCACTGAACATGGCCTTCAGCATGGTGTCCTGCTTGGTGAGCGTCTGCATGGTGGTGTAGTAGAGGGCTCCCCCGACGTTCAGCTTCACATACTTGGAGCTGGGACTTGCGCCCTTGAAGGAAGTGGTGCGGGTAGCAGCTGCTGGCACCGCTGAGCTCACCACGCTTTCTCCTGACATCTCTTCCTGCCAGTGAGAAGACAGGGTCAGATACCAGGCTTCCCTCCTCCCTTCTGCTCCAGGCTGAATTCCCACAGAACTCACTCCAGATACTGTTTGGTTTGGTTCATGTATACACTGCATTTAAAACTTTCAATGCTGGCAGCCTAAGAGCTCAAAGGAGAAAAAAACAAACAAACAAAAAAAACCCGTGATTTCTGGCTTCTCTTAAAATCAGATACCAAGTGGACCAGGTGGGCAATGGTGGCTGCCGGGGGACTGGCTTCCCCCATGGAGAGGAATGCATCCCTCAGTTCACTCACAGGCTGGCCTGCGTACTGACCCTGCTGGCACAAGTCCCCTCTAAGTCTATCTGTATCAACACCACCTGGAGGGCGCGTTGAGGTGGCCAAAGCCTGGGCTGCTCTATCTTTCCTTACAGCCACACACAAGCAGCTGGCAGGAGCCTCTTTAGACGGCCTTCAGGTTAAAGTCCCCTACTCTAGCTCCTCCAACTTTCTATGGGGGAAGTGATCTGAGCAAGGCAACAGCAGATGAGAAGGCAAATTCAGAAAAAGGAGCAATTTCCTGTCCTAGTGTCACTAGACAGCAAGATCCTACAGCGTTCCAGACAGCACCTGCGGGTACGGGGACTCAAACCAGGGCCACCACCTGCTCCTACTGCAGGAAACTGACTTCTTAAATATGAACCTAACAAATCCTAGAGCCTGAGCTGTCTAGGGGTGGGCTGGGTCTGCTCCCTGAATCTGGGGCAGGAGCTGAGAAAGAGAAAAGCAGTCTCCACAGAGAGTGTGGGCTGCCAGCACTGCAAGGCCTTGGAAACAGCACAGAACTCCACCATTACATGAAAGCCAAGATGCCGCAGGACAAACGCAAGACCATTCCACCCTCGCACCTGAACACACAAAGGACTCGGGCCTTATCCAGAACACCCGCATGACCCCATACAACCTCTCCTGGCTGGCATGCGTCTCTGCTGCTGACTGCTGCCCTGCTGGTCCTGGTGCCCTAAGCGCCCTATCTTCAGGAGTTAGCCGCCTGCTGACAGTGTCTCACACATAGACGGGCCACTTCTCTGAACACTCCTGCTCCTCCTCTCCCTGCAGTACCTTCCTCTCTCAGTGCAACCTGGACATAATGCAGCCACACTGGGCACAGGGAAATGCCTTGCATCTTTTGGCTAGAAGGCACCAACAGCATAAAACTCCAAGCTACCTGAAAATGATGGTTTTCTTATTTTTACCAGAAAGATTTTTCCATAATAAATACTTACTATATTATAAATGACAAAACATCCTTCTTTCTATTAGGCAGGGGATAAACAGACACAATCTGTTACAGCAGAGACAGTGAGCAAGTGATGGGAAATTCGGTTCAAGGCTACCAATTCTCTTTAGGCATTTCTTCTTTTGTTCCCCGTCCCCCCACCTCAACGGTGGCTGGAAATCTCATCTGGGGAACTTGTGTCAGAGCCCTACAGGCTCTGTGTACACACACACACACACACCCCAAAAGCTGGTTTCCGAAGCTCAGGTGGGGCTTTCCTGGGGTCTAAGGTATGATGCCAAAATAAAAGATGCCAGGAGGAAAGCAGGACACTGCACACTCCCCCACCCCAGCTTTCAAACCATCCTCCAGAGCGGCTCGATTAACAGTCATGGCCAAACACATCCTCCAGAAATAATGTCCACCCGGGGCAGGAGAGTCTAGGGATACAGCATTTTCCAACTTTGATGACCTGGAGGGCAAAAGAAAGGCTTACAGGTATTGGGGGGGGGTGGCAGAGGAGGAAGTAAGAGGAAATTTGCCCCAAATTGGAAATACTTTTCTACATTCTTTCAGACGTAAACTTATAACACACATACACAGCACACGCGCGCGCGCGCACACACACACACACACACACACACGTGCACACACGCGCGCACACACACACGCGCGCACACACACACACACACACACACACACACAACCAGGTCCGAAGTAGAAAAGCCTAGAAACCTCCCAGAGCCCCTCACCCCAAGTCAACTAATTAGCCCAAGGCCAGGAGAGACCCTTGGGGAGCAGATTCTGGCTGCATCCATGTTCCTGGGGCTCAGTGATGGTAACCTGAGGGCAGGAAGCAGGGCTGCCACAGCAGACTTCCCTGCCTTCCTCAGCAATGCTGCTGCCTGCCCTATTACACACTGACTTCATGAGTGAGTGAGGGGTGAGCGGAGCACAGACATGGCTACAGTGAGCGGGAGGGAACACCTTGTGATCTATGGATTTGTTTGTCTGAAACATGTCCCAGTTCTGCGAGTGAATCTAGGCTTCTCTCCTCGCCAGCTCCAACTGGTGGCTCTACCTGGACCCCAGAGGAGCTTTAAAAGGAAAGCAATGTTTGGGTCCTGCTCACAGAAATTCTGATATTATCATTCTTCTGGGTGTGAACCAGAAACAACTTTTTTTTGTTTTTTTAATTCCCCCAGCTGGTTCTAATGCGAGGAGGCCAAGATGACAAGCCTCTGCTCTAAAAGGTTCTGTACCCCTCAATCCAGCGATAATTAGCTCTGTGGTCTTGAGGAAGCTCTCTAACTTCTTACTCTGCTGGCCCCGTGAATTCCTGACCCACACATAAAACCCAACCAAAGTGTCATAAATGAAAGTCTCACTGCACAGCTTCAGAGCCCAGGGCAGGAAGCAGCCATCTGCATGCTTGAGAAGATTAAAAAAAAAAAAATCCACAGAAAGGTTAGAACTATTGGCTTGAGGGGAAAACCAGACAAATAAGACAGAAAAAAAAAAAAACAAAACCTCAGAATACCAGCTCCCTGCAGCCCATCTCCCACGAGCAGAGGGAAACGAGCCTGAGGACCTAGCAACCCTGGTCTGTAACTCTTAGGTTATCTCTCTGTATGATGTTCACAAGAGTGATTGAACCCAAGACTCAGTTTCCCAACTTGTGAAACAGACTATAACAGCTATCATCTTCCAAATACTGTTCCCTCCCCCAAAAGATAAAGCAAGGGCCACCTAACCCTTCTAGTTTTAGAGATTTCTCTTCTACCCCTAAAGTTCCTTAAGACCAGGTGTTTTCAAACAAAGCTACTAGAGTCATCTGTGCTTTCAAAACACTGGGGCCTGCCTGGATTAGACCTCAATCAGCTAACCAGAAGAAGGCTTGCAAGCAGCGGGTGATGCTGCTAGTAACTTGGGTTTAAAAAGGTTCTTTCAGGTGATTTGGATGTTAAGTAAGATCAGACGGTCAGCTTATCTAGTAGCCGCAGGATCTGAGAATTCAACCCCCAGAGAAACTGAGGCACTATCACTCACTCATGGTGGCTAAGCCATAACACCTTCCTAAGCTGAGGTCTCCGCTACAGTGCAGAAAAGGCTGCACTTCTGCACCATGAACAGTTAACACCAATTAAGAGCCTGGCTGAATGGCATTTTCTTGCGCTCTTGCGCTCTCTCTCTCTTTTAGTTGTTTGATACAGGGTTTCTCTGTGTAGCTTTAGCTGTCCTGGAACTTGCTCTGTAGACCAGGCTGGCCTCGAACTCAGATTCACCTGCCTCTGCCTCCCAGGTGCTGGGATTAAAGGTGTACGCCATTCCCTACTCGGCTCTGCTAATTTTTAACAAGCTTCTCTTAACAGTCTAGTGAGGATGCTTTCAACCCTGCTTTACTAAGGAAAGAAGCTAAGAATTAGAACTGTGCCAGGGCCAATACCAATTGCCTCCATCTCACAGCCCAAATTACTAATGACCTGCAGAGTTTGTAAAAATAAATCGACGAGCCCTGTGCCCAGATTGTCTGTGCTTAGGACTGAAAACCTGGTAGCTCTGAACAAGTCTCCAGGTTATGCTGCTGGCCAGTGGATGGCTGAAGAGCTACTGGTGTTATTGGCCTTCTTCTGTCGAAGTGTTTCTTGTTTTACACAAACTGGAGCTGATCAAAGCCAGATATATATTTGTCTTCGGTTTGGGACTGATCTTCTAGGGAGTGAGCGGTAAACAAAGGACCTGGATTGATCTCTGTCATCACCACCCAAGGACAAAGAACCATTCAAGAAACAGACCCTTGCGAATCCCAGGTAAACAGAAACCATTCCACAGCCCAGACAGCAACAGGAGACATCCTGGGATCCCGAGGTGTGGTCACCTAAGGCCTCAACGGAAGTGACTAGATAGGTACCCTGATGCCACTTAAGGCTAGACTCTGTGGTCAAGATACCCTGACCTCAGACACCTGGCATCCCTCCCTAGAATTCCAAGCATTGAATCTACAGTCATCAGTCATTTCGCTCCATACTGTGGGCTTAGAGGAACGTGGAAGCCCTTTTCTGTCTTGCCTGAAATCCAACTACTCAAGACACAACTTCCAAGAGTCCCACTCGCCCCTCTCTACACGCCCTCGAGTCTTCATTTCCCACCCCGAGCGTCGGATTCGATGCCGTCTCTTTGTTCTAGCAATCTTCCAAATCCCATCTCCAATCAACGCTCAAGACTCAGAGCACGTCCGCTCACCGCCCTGCACATCTCCGCAAGTCCAAACGCACCCTCGCAGACCCCCCCAGTTCTACATCCAAAGCCCTTCCCCCGCCCGACCTCGCACGCACGCACTACCCAGCACCCTCCGCTATCGCGCCCGCCGTCCACGGCGCCTGATCCAGCGGGTCCCTCCCTTTCGGCCCCGCCGCCGCCCGCCGCCCTCGCCGGCCCGTAGCCCCCCGACAGCGGCCACCGCCCTCACCATGAAAAGTCGGAGGACTCCGGAATCTACAAATCCGGACTGAAAGGCAGGAAACACCCAACTCACTCAAGGCAGGGGGCGGAGGCGGGGCCGGGGCGGGCACTTCCGTTGTCCACACCCCACTTCCGCCCCGCAGAGGGACCCTTCTTAAAGTGTCCCCTAGAGCCCGACATGAGCACTCTTTGCCATTCAACCACTCCCTCTCGGGTGGGTTCCACTTCCCCGTGGCTGAGTCAGGTATTTATCCGACTTCTGGATGTTTCTTCTTTTTGGCTGCCAAAGAAGAGGACAGGATGAAGAGAGGTTTTCTTTCCCGGGCAAAGAAACTGTACGGAACCATTGTTTCCCGGAACTGTATAATTGCTTCTAGGCGGAGTTTGGAGCACAACACCCGGGGCAAGATGGCGGCCGGGCTTCGGCCGCTGCCCCGGGTCTGGCCGGACTCGGGGGTATCGGGCTGAGGTGGCGGCAGCTGCGGGCCGGACCCCGAGCGTGGGGGCCTCGAACGGATAAAGATCTCCGGCCTGTGGGTAGCAAGTGGAAGCAGGATGGTCGATTCTCTGGGTGGCGGGACAAGGACTGAGGGAGGTTGCCTGGGGGCCGAGTCTTGGCTTAGTGAAGTCGAAGGGGGAGGTTCTGGGGGCTGACTTTCTGGCTCCAGGGATCTCTCCGTGGTCCCTTTCCATCGATTTTCTTGTTGGAGGCAACTGGCCTTAATAGCCAACTATCTGTGGACGAGACGGACTTGTTATTGTCGTCGTTGATGTTGGGCCTTAGGAGGCACCCGAAGTGGAGTTGAGTTCTGTGCGCTGGCTGTGTGACCTTGGGTGAATCCAGTCACATCTCTGACCCTGAGTTTCCTCCTTTTTAAATGGAGTAATTAGATTGTTTCACAGAGGTTATTTTATAATACATTTTAGAGTGGTTCCTGATAGTTCTTAATACAGAATAACTTGACCCTATTTTTGACTGAATGCCTAGCCACCAAGAAGCCTGGCATTCTCAACTTCTCTTTGTGGTGCCATTCTGTAAGTGGGGGAATCCTGAATCTTGTTTGTTTGACTTGCTAGTAAGTAATTCCTTTGGGGTTCAAATTCAGGAACCTGGAGGACACAGGCAAGTTTTGTGCCCTCTCTGCATTTCGCTGCAGGTTTCTATGAGCCATACTTTGGATTATTTAAGAACTATTGCTTGTTCTTGAATTAATGGTTTTTCACTAAGACCATTGCCTGCTCTTGAGCTTTTAAAATTGGGGTATTGTAACCTAATAGGATAGGGCCGTTAAACATCTGTACAGTTTCTGTTTTGTGTCCTACCCTTAAATGGTGGCCATTAAGCCTGGCGACCTAGCTTTTTCTATCATAAAGGAAAATCGTTCCAGCAGTATGTATTCACTTCACTTCACAGTCTGGACTCTTATGCGGCTTTGCTGCTCTCTTTGAAGTTAGTCTCATCCAGAGTAGATGGGTTTTAAACAGGTTGCCTGGGAATATATAAGTAATGCAGAGTCTGAATCTTGTCTGTTAGCACTGAAAGCTTGACTCTGCCACTTATTAATTGTATAACCCAGACTAAGTCTTGGGGGTGGAGTGGCAAGAATTGATCTTCTCACAGTGTTGCCGTCCTTGTTAGGTGAGACACTTAGAGGACTTCTTTTCCCTTCCAGATGCTCTGAATCCTTACCAACTCACTGTTTTCTAAACTCCCTTACCTGTCCAGCTCTTATTTCCCTAGCCAGATTCTAAGCTTTGTAAGGACAGTGTAGTAGGTTTCCTTAGATATGATCAACTTCCAAATGCCAGTCACTAATATCTTCCCATTCGTTCCTAATCTCAATAGTGCAGTGACTAAATTAAGGTTAAGAAGGGCAAATGTCCCATGCCCTCCTTTAGCAACCCTGAGATTGAGTATTGTTATTATCCTCAGGAATCAAGGGCTTAAGAGTACTTAAGGGATGGTAAAATGAGAGGTAGGATCAGGACTGGAAAGGTCTGAGGGTCATTTTCTCAGATCTGAGGCCTTTCTGTTACAGTCCTGGCTGCGCTTCTCTGACTTTCGGGGAATGAGAACGCACAACTCAGTTGCGGGTCTTGGTTCATGAACTGTGCAAGTGAGGAGGTAGAGGAGAGCATGAAGAATGCCGCACAGCTTAGACTATTGTGCAGTGTAAATTGCACATGGGGATAATCCCAAGAAAGGGATCAGACCCTGGGAGTCCTGGGGAGAAGTGGGCACTCTCAGGGACAGTCTGCGTGTAGCCATTTGTTTTTCCGCTGGGAAGACGCTCTTGCTGCTCCCGTCCTGCCTGCTACTAGGGATCTCTTTCTTTCTTTTTTTTTTTTTTAAGGATTTTTTTAAAATTTTATTTTAGGTGTATGAGTGTTTTGCTTGCATGTATATATGTGCATGCCCATGACCAGGAGAGGGCATTGGATCTTCTAGAACTGAGTCCTGGCTCTCTGCAAGAAGAGCCGGCACTCACAGCCCTGAGCCAGCTCTGCAGCCGCTAGTAGGACCATCTTGAGAAGAGGACTCAGTGTTGTAGTCAAGCCTTGAGCCCTGCTCACACCTCTCAGGAGCTTGACAGTTCATCATTTAAACAATAGGCCCAGGGGTTCATGGTCCCAAGTGCTGGGTCTGACAAACCTTAGTTCATTTGGGAATAGGAAAACAGCATAATGATGCAGATGGGAAGATTAGAAATAAATAATAAACGGGTGGGGAGAGATCAGTGGTTGAGAGCACTTGGCTGCTCTTGAAGAGGTCTTAAGTTCTAGGCCCACATCACATGGCTCATCTCCAGGGGATCTGACACTCTTTTGGCCCTCCTGGGCACTGGACTCATCCTCACAGACAGACACACAATTGAAAATAATGCCAAAAAGAGAAAATCCTTTTGTGTCTGTAAAAGCAACACATCTGCTAGGCTCTGTTAGCAGCTCCATAGAACCATAGTACACATATGTCTGTTCTCATGACAAGCATCAAACCTGATTATCAAAAGCAGAAAACTCTGGGACCCCCTACGAGTAGGGTTGGCAGAGCTAGGAGCAGGAGGGATGGGCTGGTGCCCGCTGTGTGTGAGACTCAGACCCATGTACTTCTTCCTGTGAAAAGTGGGGGGAGGCTCCTCATAATCCCACTACTCAAAATGGCCAATTTGATTTGTTTTTTACCCTTCTTTTACCATGCTAGAGATCAGACCTGAGATCTCAACTCTGTTTCGCTGTAGTGTGGTCTCCAAGTGTGCACATTCACTTGCCTTTTCACTGAGAAGTGCAAGCCTGTGGTCTCACAGGCAGCCATCCTTTCACTTCTAAGGCATAAACATTTTTCCAGAGCATTGAAAATGTGAAGAGTGATTGTCTTTTAATATTGTACCACCTCTTGGGATTACTTTTGAAATAGTGTCACATTTAGAGGAGACTTTAGTAGATTTAGAGGGCTTGTTTTAAAGGATTTAGTTTTATATGTATTGGTGTTGTAACTGCATGTGTGCCTGTAGAGGGTGTTAGATCCTCTGCAACTGGACTAACAGAAGCTGTAAGCTGCCATGTAAGTGTTGGGAATTGAACCCAGGTCCTCTGGAAGAGCACCCAAGTGCTCTTAACTGCTGAGCTATCTCTCTAGCCCCTAAATGTTTTTTAAAATCAACCACACTATATTACTTGCACTCAGTAACATTGGGATGCCACACCTACAAAACAGTACTAATTCTGAATTTTTCTTATGCCAGAAAACCAACTCCTCTGAAACCAGAGGCTTGCGAGGTCACTGATGGTCACCTAGCATCTCCGCTGTACAGGCAGGTTCTCAGGTGAGCTTCCAGGCCTGGCAGAAGAGGGAACAGTTGGATCATGCTGCTTCTCTAGTTCCAGCTCTTCTTTCTCTATGGTTAGCAGACTATGCTGGTCTGTTTCAATAGTTGCTGATGGGACTGGCTGGTAGTAGAACTTTGTGGTAATGTGTCTGACTAGCCTACACAAAAAAAAATGTTTCCTAGATAGCCCAGCATGCTGGCAAATCCCTGGTGTCATTTGACAGGCGTGAGTCAGGTAAGGAAGGGGCTAGAGGTCCCTGGATATATGCTCCTGTGACAGCAATCTAGTTCCACTTTTTATTCTAGATGTGTTTCAAAGTGGCTGCTACTTTGAGTGAATTAACCTGGTGAAAGATGCTTTTCCAAAACTATGGATTTCTGCATTGGTCAGCTGGGCTGATGATGCTGTGTTTCGGGATAGCTAAAGAAGTCACCCAGTTATGAGGCTCAGTGGGTCATTGCTGTCAGTCAAAGCCACCCGCTTGGGGCAACAACAGTTACTAGTGATCCTGTACTGTTTGGTGTTCTGCACAGCTCCTGTTAGTGAAGAGAACAGTTACCCTGTGTGGCCTGGCCGCAGAGCGTGTGATATGTAATGTCCCCTAGATTAAATGGGCTGTCATGGCTGCTGGAAATATGCTTGGTGGGAAAAGCCCTTGCCATGCAAACATGAGGTTTAGAATTCAGGTTCCCAGAAACCACCTGTGCTGGGCAAGTGTGGCATTTGACTGTAATCTCAGCACTTTAGAGGCAGAAATGGTGTCCCTGAGGGCAGTTCAAAATAGCTAGATCATGTGATTTGTGAGCAGTGGGCTCAAGTAAGAAACCCTACATTAAAAAATAAAATGGAGGGGCTGGAGAGATGGCTCAGAGGTTAAAAGCATTGCCTGCTCTTCCAGAGGTCCTGAGTTCAATTCGCAGCAACCACATGGTGGCTCACAACCATCTGTAATGGGGTCTGGCGCCCTCTTCTGGCCTGCAGGCATACACACAGAATATTGTATACATAATAAATAAATAAAATAAATAAAATGGAGAGTAATAGAAGAAGACATGACATAAGTGTCAGTCCTCCATGTACATGTGCACACACATGTATCGATTTATATGGAACATGCAACACACAAGCAAAACAAAAAACCTTGGGGGCCTGCAAGATGGCTCAGTGGGTACAGAGGCACCTGTGTACCAGCCTGACATTTGAGTTTGATCCCTGGAAGCTACATGGAAGGAGACTACTGACTCCTGCATGTGACCTCTAACCCTGCACACATTCCACCTGTGCGCATACTCATACATGCACTCGTGCATATACATACAAAATAAAAATGTAATTTTTAAATGAATTTCTAAAAAAGATTTATCAATTTTTGTATCTGTGTTTTGCTTGAATGTGTAGGTGTGTATCATGAGTGTGCAACACCTGCACGGCCAGAAGAAGGCATCAGATCTCTGAAACTAGAGTTACAGGTGGTTGTGAGCTACTTTGTGGCTTCTGGAAACAACCTGGGTCTTCTGCAAGAACAGCAAGTGCTCTTAATCCATGAGACAGCTCTTCAGCCTCAATAAATGTAATTTGTAAAGAAAGACCTTGGGATGCTGAGCTGCCTCAGGTAGAGGAGCAGAGGACCAGGGGGTAGAGTGCAGGTGACTCAGTGGGTAGAGGTGCGGGAAGCTCAAGAGTAGAGGTTCAGGTGGCTCGGCTCGGGGGTAGTATTGTGACTGATTGGGGGTTGGGGTGCAGGTGGCTCAGGGGTAGAGGTGATTGCAGATCTGACAGCCTGATTTCAAGCTCCAAAATCCATGTAAAGAAAATGTAAAGAAAATCGACACTTCTGATTGTTTTCTGATCTCTACACATGCACACTGACACGCTTGCTCACACAAACACCACACACATATACAATGATAACTTTTTTAAGTTGACAGCAAATTGGCACAGCAGTGAGGGCCTGCTGCACAGGTGCCATACACCAGCTCCTCTTGTCCTTGCAGGGTTCCTGTCGGTTTGCAAACATGTTCACTGTATCTCAGACCTCCAGAGCATGGTTCATTGACAGAGCGCGGCAGGCACGAGAAGAAAGGCTGGAGCAGAAGGAGCGGGAGCGCTCAGCTGTGATCATTCAGGCCATTGTCCGTGGTTTCCTCTGCCGGAGGCGACTGCACAGAGACCTCAGGTGAGAGCAACTCTACCACACGTTTTCTGTCCACTGCCAATGGGCAGAAAGTGAATCAGTTTTCCCTCATGGTGCTCGAGAAGCGTCCCTGTTGCTTAGTGCTCCTGATTAAGGATGTCTTTTTTTTTTTAATTTTATTTTGACCCTTCCCTATCTAGGAGAGAGACTGATGAGTTTTTTAACACAGATGACTCTGGGTCCAGTAAAAGAAGTGCACTTTGTATTTTTAAGATTGCCAGGAAACTGCTGTTCATATACAAAACTAAAGAGGACAATGAGGTAAGCCCTGTGTGTTAGTCGGGGTTTCTGTTGCTGTGAAGAGACACCATGGCTCTCAGAAAGAAAACATTTAATTGGGCTGGCTCACTTATAGTTTCAAAGGTTCAGCCCATTATCATGACAGGGAGCATGGCGGCATGCAGGCAGACGTGGTGCTGGGGCTGAGAGTGCTATGTCTTGAGCAGAAGCCAGCAGAAAGTCAACTGACTGTCACACTGAGGGAAACTTCAGCAATGAGACTTCAAAGCACCCCTCTGCACACAGACACACAAAGCGGCACACTTCCCCAACACCGCCACACATCCTATGAGAGCGGGGTCAGTCACATTCAAACTAGCACACCCTGTTGTAATTTTAAAAACAGCACGAGAGAGAGGCCATGCAGCAGAGTTCACGTGGAGGGGTTTTTATTAGGGGAAAGGGAACATGAGAAGAGGAGAGGGCAGGGAGGAAACCAGCCTCTGTGGACAGGAGCAGCAGAAGAGAGACAGGCAGAGTGGGAGAGAGGGAGAGAGATGGGAGGTGGGCAGGGCCATTTTAAAAGGGAACATAGTGAGGACCCCAAGGCTAGGCCAGTACAAATGCCTGAATGCTAACATTCCTCCCTTTTATCACAAAGAAGAGTTAGAAAGGGGTCGCAGGTGAGGCAGAGATGAGGATGCCGTGTTCTCAAGACTACTTCCCTCTGACCTGGGGGTGTCGTTCATCTTTGGGGGACCTGGGAAAGCTGGGGTGCTGGCCACATCCTGGAGTATCTGGCTGTTTCACTTCACTGTCCAGGCGCTGCTGTTTGAGGTGGATCCAAGTCGACTCCCTAGGGCTTAAAGCACCTGACCCTTTCCTGGACGCGTCTGATGGTCTTGCGCCTCCAGCTCTATGGCCAACAGCTGGTAGTCCTGCAACAATAGCTGGTTAGGAATGGCCAGTGGGGCCCTAAAAACATCCCAGTGCGGGCAAGGAGGTATAAACAATGATCCAGTTCCCAGGAATTCAGAGAGGGTCAGTGTCGAGAC
>JAQHUG010000089.1:3107054-3184760 GCA_028555095.1 Dicrostonyx torquatus | reverse complement strand
CATGTGTATAATTGAGTGGAAATTTAATATGCTCACAATTTTTTTTATAACCATCAATACTAACCATTACAAAAGATTTTCAGGGCTGGAGAGATAGCTCAGAGGTTAAGAGCACTGACTGCTCTTCCAAAGGTCATGAGTTCAATTCCCAGCAACCACATGGTGGCTTACAACCATCTGTAATGAAGTCTGGGGCCCTCTTCTGGCCTGCAGACATACACACAGACAGAATATTGTATACATAATAAATAAATGTTTTTTTAAAAATCAGGTGTTCATAGTGTGTGGATTAATGGGTTCAGTTCCATTGGTCCTCCTGTCTGTTCTTATGCCAGTACCAGACTGTTTTCAGTACTGTAGCTCTGTAGTAGAGTTTGAAGTCAGGGATGCCTCCAGAATTTCTTTTATTATACAGGATTGTTTTGGCTATCCTGGATTTTTTGCTTTCCCATATGAAGTTGGGTATTGGTATTTTGAGGTCTGTGAGGAATTTTGCTAGGATTTTGATGGACAAAATCTGTAGACTGCTTTTGGTAATATTGCTATTTTTACTATGTTAATTCTACCTACCCAAGATCATGGGAGATCTTTCCATTTTCTGGTGTCTTCTTCAATTTCTTTCTCAAGATTTAAAGTGCTTGTCATACAAGTCTTCCACTTGTTTGGCTAGAGTTACTCCTAGATATTTTATTCTATTTGTGGCTATTGTGAAGGGTGATGTTTCTCTGATTTCTTTCTCAGCCCATGTATCATCTGTGTAAATGTGGGCTACTGATTTTTTTTAAAGATTTATTTATTTATTATGTATACAACATTCCTTCCATGTATGCTTGCATGCCAGAAGAGAGCACCAGATCTCATTATAGGTGGCTGTGAGCCACCATGTGGTTGCTGGGAATTGAACTCAGGACCTGTGGAAGAGCAGTCGGTGCTCTTAACCTCTGAGCCATCTCTCCAGCCCCCGGGCTACTGATTTTTTTGAGTTAATCTTGTATCCTGCTATATTACTGAAAGTGTTTATGAGTTGTAGAAGTTCCTTGGTAGAATTTTTGGAGTAACTTATGTAAACTATCATCTCATCAGCTAATAGTGAGAGTTTGACTTCTTTTCCAATTTTTATCCCCTTGATCTCCTTTTGGTTCTTATTGCTCTAGCTAGAACCTCAAGAACTATATTGAATAGATACGGAAAGAGTGGACAACCTTGTCTTGTTCCTGATTTCAGTGGGATCACTGGGAATTTCTATTTAATTTGATGTTGGCTGTTGGCTTGATGTATATTGCCTTTATTATGTTTAGGTATGTTCCTTGTATCCCTGCTCTCTCCAAGACCTTTATCATGAAGGGGTGTTGTATTTTGTCGAAGGCTTTTTCTGCATCTAATGAGATGGTTGTCTAGCCTTCTTAGCTACACAGGAATCATCACATTTATGTGGACAGCCAACTCATTACCTGAGGTCTGCAGAGCAAGGAAGCCAGAGAAAGGCTCTGCTGACCGTCATCTCACTGGCAGATGGGAAGCGCACATATGTGTGGGGCTGTCCTATGTGCCTGTGTGTGGCATTCTCCCTGACTTTACTGACCTAGTTCAGGCTGAGTTGTGGGAAGCATATCCTAGGCTGGACTCTCCAGGTGCCTGCGGAAAGTGTCAACACAGTTTCACTGCCACTCTCTGTGCCTTTGCTGTTGAGAGAACTGTGCCATCCTGTTTTAAGCCCCTTTCTAAATTGTAGAACTGGATTTTCTTTTGTTTGACCCAACGAAACCAATGATATTAACTTGGGTGGCCAAGTGATTAGCATAAGATTTCAGTCTTAAATTTCCCCTTAATGGCCCTCTTCAGAGTACATTACAGACTCCAGTGTTGTGCTAGGGCTGGGAGGAGTCTTCATTTGCTTTTGCTTTAGCTTTTTTTTTTTTTTGGTTTTTCAAGACAGGGTTTCTCTTTGTAGCCCTGACTGTCCTGGAACTCGCTCTGGTCTTGAACTGACAGAGATCCGCCTGCCTCTGCCTCCTGAGTGCTGAGATTAAAGGTATGGGCCACCGCCACCTGGCTAGTCACTTGCTTCTTGTCAGTCTCATCCTTTTCCATTGTGGCCTGCATGGCTTCTGTGCTGGTTAGTCTTCACTGTCAACATGACCCCACTGAGTCACCTGGCAAGAAAGTCTTGATGAGGGCTGGACTCGCTTTCTGTTGCTGTGGTAAGATGACCTTACAGCCCCAGGAGATAAGATTGTGTGTGTCAGGGAAGCTGGAGCAGGAAGCTGGGAACGCATATCAAGCACACACACAGAAAGACAGTGAATTTGTCAGTGATGAAATGGCTTCTGATACCTCGAACCTCCCCCAACACTGTGATGTTCTTCCTCTGGCAAGGCCACACATCCTTAACCTACCCTGACAGTGCCACCCACTGGGGACCAATATTCAAATACCCAAGACTGGAGACACGATGCAAGGAATTCTCTAGACCAGATTAGTCAATGGGCATATGGGTGGGGGTGTCTTGATTGATAAGTGATGTAGAAAGATCCTGAGTGTTTCAGTGTCTGAGAAGCTTACCTGAACAGGCTGCCATGTGAGTGCCTTCCCCAGAACAATGGACTGTGACCTGGAACCAAAGCCAAGTCATCCCTGGCCTGCGTTGCTCTCTGCCGGGCTGTAGTCACAGTACCAGAAGTGACCTGCATGCAGCCTCTGGTGTTTGGTCTGTTTCCTGGCCCTGGGAATTGAACCCCATGCATGTTAGGCAAGTATGCTACCACTGAGTTATGTCCCTAACCCCCAAGTCCTACTTACTAAGGTGTAGTTCACATGTGTGCCTCACCCATTTTTGAAGTGTCAGTTCCGTGGTGGTGGTTGGTGTATCCATAAGAGTAATGCCATCATCAGGAGTGTCAAATTCTGGAGTGCTTTCCTTGCCCTAGAAGGAACCTGACTGCTAACAGTTGCCCTCATCTCTTCTCTCCCGAGTCCTGCAGAACAGTTCATCTCCTTTGGGTTGGCCTGTTCTGGACAGCTCGTGTGCGTGGGGTCAGACACCATGTGTTCTCTTGTTAGTAGTGTATTTTATTTGCACAGTGTTCTCAGCTCATCTGTGCAAAATCCAGTACCTGTTTATGGCCCAACACCACTGTGCAAACAGACTGAATGGGATGCTGTGTGCCACAATCATTTCTGTATGAGTTTGTGTGTAGGATGTGTTTCCAGTTCTCTAGGAATGAAATAACATGTTCATGAACCCTTAATGTTGGTGAGTAACCGCCCTACTGTTTTCCAGAGCATTCATTCCCACTAGCAGCTGGTGGGGATGAAGGCGCCAGGTTCTCCCCAGCCTTACCAACTGCTTCATGAGTATGTGCTGTCTCATGGTCATTGGCATTAGTAGTCCCTGGCAGCTGGGACCAGCCATGTTTTCAAGTGTTCATGTGTCTCTTTCAGTTGAGTTCTTTGGCTATCTCCTGTCCTGGTTTTGTTCTTTGGCTATCTCCTGTCCTGGTTTTGTTCTTTGGTTTGAACTTAGTGTTAAACAATGTAGCCAAGGCTAGCCCCAAACCCTTGCTCTTCCTTTCCCTGCCTTCCTCGGTGGAACTACAGGCGTGCACTACCTATATGGCTTGTTCAGCTATCTTCAGATTGGGTTGTCTACTACTGAGTTAGTAAGTTCTGTGTTCCAGATGCGAGCCTCCTGGCAGAACACAAGGTTTGCAGACACTTCCACTTGGTGCTCCTCTTTCTGCCTTCTGGGTAGGGTGTGTGATCAAACACCGTACTGGCTTTGATGTTGTACAATTAGTTACACGCTTAGTGTCATATCTAAGAAATCTTTATGTAACTCCAGGGCCCAAAGATGTCTGGGTTTTTTTCTACAAATTTGATGATTTTAGTTATAAAATTATTTTGAGTTAACTTTTGTAGATGCTGTGAGATAAAGGTGTCACTATCTTTTTGGTGCTTTTGTTCTGTTTTCTTGCTTGAGCCTTGGTATGCTAGACGAGTGCCTTGCCACTGGACACTCAGTTTTGAGACTGAGCCTGATGTATAGCCCCAGTTAGCCCTGAGTTTAATTCTTCTGTCTCAGTCTCCCTGTGCTGGGGCTGCTTGTATGCATTGCCATGCCCATCCTGGGTCGTTCTTCTGGAAATAATGCATGCTTATTGTAAAATCCCAGATAACACAGGAAACAGAAAGAAGAGGGTATTTCCCATGCTCACATTGCCCAGAAAAGCATATTGTTGACCTTTTCCCTCTGTTTTTCCAGGTTATTTTGTACTTTTATATTTTGCATCTTACATGTATAGTTTAAACGTTACTCTCAGACTGTGGTAAACTCTGTGCATAAAATGTGAGGTAATGGGGAGTCGTCCCTGGGGATGCACTTGGGTGGTACTGCTCTGTTGAGGAGGAGTGGGCTGTATGGAAACTTTCTCCGTCCTTATCAGAAGCTCCTCCCATCTGTGGAGTGTTGCCTTATCCAAATGCCCTACAGTACAAGCATCCTCTCCCATCGGGTACTCGAGAACTGACCTTTCCCAGCTGTGCAGCGATGTGTCGCCGTCACCCCGGCATTTGCACTCACCCAGCTTCTCTGCCCTCTCTGACTAGCCCTGTAGTTGCTGCGCAGTTCTCAGACAATCTGATGCGACCGTTCATCATCCACATCATGTCGGTACCTGCTCTCGTGACTCATCTCAGCACAGTGACCCCTGAGGTGAGCGTGCCACTCTGTCTCTGGTTTGTTTGCTAGACTCAAAAGCAAAACAGTTCCTCTGCTGATTCCCACTCCTTCCCCCAGTTTTCCCAGTAGCTGGTGTAGACATGTTTCTGTTAGCAGCTGGGAAATCAGGTTCCTGTTGTCATCCTCCATCTCCCTGCCGCTTGAAAGCAGTGTTCTGCCTAAGTGAGGGGTAGTGAGCAGTGTCAGGTCCATGCCTTGCCTCTCGGGAATGCCCTGCCCGGCCCCACGTTAACTGTCTGCCATCATTTTCAGCGTCTCAGTGTTTTAGAATCCCACGACATGCTTCGCAAATTCATCGTCTTTCTAAGAGACAGAGACCGGTGCCATGATGCTTGTGAAAGTCTAGAAGGTTGCCGTACGCTGTGTCTGATGGGTGAGTCTAGGAGGCTGGGTTTTGGTTGGTTATGGCCATGGGGGAAGCCTACGTGTTTTGTTAAAGTCATTAGTTGCACTTAGCAGGAGTTAATATAAAGCCAGACTCATCTCCATAGTGCAGATGCTGAACAGATAGAATCTCATGTAGAATGGTACTCAGTGGACACCGTGTGGTGAGTTGACTGCAGAGTTCCTTTCTAAAAGGGAGGGACTCAGATCAGAGCCGTGTCGCTGTTACATGTTTCAGATGTGGATGCATTTGAACACAGAGATTGGCACTCCTAAAACCAGTCCAAATCAAGCCAGCCTTAGTTATAGCTCTTGTGTCTTGGACTGGACCCCAAGGGGAGAATTCTTTGGTAAACACTGAATACAGCCATCTCCCAGGACATAGAGCTAATGCTATATCTTATGTTCCTCCTGATTTTTAAGTGTTACTGACGCATTAAAATGCCATGCTGAGTGTCCCTCTGTGTGCCTGGCAGTCCAGTCTCTCCCTGTAGAAGCTATAGAGAGCGCGGGCATCGCTACTCCTGCCTTACAGCCAAGGATGTGATTTCAGGCTGGGTTGAGAGCTGTGTCGCTCATCTGTGACCACGCTGGGATTTCAAGTCAAGTCAGCTTGGTTCTTCCAGCCCCTGGCGCTGGCTGAAATCCTTCATGTACACTCTCCTTGCTAAGTCACAGGCAGAAAACAGGGCTGGGAGACCCCACAGCACACCTGTCTGGCATCGTGTTCAGCCTTCTCTCTTCATAGGCAACATCCTCCACTTGGGCTCCCTCAACCCCAAGGTGTTAGAGGAAGAAACAGATGGGTTTGTGAGCTTGCTCACGCAAATGCTGTGCTACTGTCAGAAGTACGTGTCCCAGAAGAAGTCTAACCTCACCCACTGGCACCCTGTGCTTGGCTGGTTTTCCCAGTCTGTGGACTATGGGTATGTTTGGAGAAAGTTTTTCGTTCTCCTTCCCTCTCTCCCTCCCCTCCCTCCTTCCCTCCCATTCTCGCCTTCCAGCTTTCGTGGTTTTGTTTTGCTATAGAAATAATATACACAATATTATATGATATAGATATGACCTGGGGATTGGCTCACTGGTGGAGGGCTTGCCTAGCAGCTACAAGGCCCTGGGCTCAATCCCCAGAGCCAAGAGAACATTAAACCACCCAAAATCCTCATATGCCAATGATCTGAGCATTGGCCTTTCATCCTTTCCCTTCGTTGATAATTTTTAATGTGTAGAGATGACATCATATGATTTTTCACTTTTTTAAATTATAAATGATGAACCTTGTCCATCTTCTCCAGTATCACTTTCATTGACGAGGCAGCCATGCCTCAGAGACGCTGAGACAGAGCAAACGGGTTTAAAGGGGTAAGAGTCCCTCTGGCCTTTCCACAAGGTGGAATATGAGTGTCTTAGACTCAGAATCATTAGAAACACAAGAGCGGAAGAGCAGAGGTGAAGGTAGGCAACCACACTGCAGAAGTGTGTGCCCTCGGATGGTACCTGGCTGAGGCATCGCGGCTATCCCACTGGTCTCTGTCAGGTACCTGAGGAACATCCTCGAGACCCATCCAGACATTATAAAAGACATTGTCCCAGGAAGACACCTCTGTGTGACACCCGTCTGGAGAGCAAGGGCCCGTGCACTAGGCACACCTTGCCTTCTTTACTGAAGCTCTTTTCCAGAGGCCTGGAGACAGCTCTCCTCACCCATTTCCTCATCTTAAAGGTGAGGTGATGGCCCCACGTCTCCGAGAGCACTCTGGGCCCTGCTAGGTCTTGATGCTGCATGCCACGGCCTGGCGTATGCCCCGTGGGTTGTGGCTGTCCCCACAAAATGGTGGGGGCCAGCTTAGGTTCTTGATGGATTCTAGGAGTTGGGTGGTGCTGGGAATGCAGCTTGAGTGGAGAGGTGCCCCTAAGGCAAGGAGACCCTGGAGGTAAGACGCTTTCTTAGGTGTTGAACTGGCTGAGTGCAAGAGAAGTGCAGCTGGCAGGAGACAGCTTTTGCCTGACAGAGCAGGGGAGCAGCTCCAAGATGGCCACTTCAGGGACGGCAGCAGCGCATTGCTGGCAGCGGCATGCGAGGTTGGCTGGAGTGAGAGGCAGGTGCAGACTGGATGTCTTTACAAATTCAGCCCTTCTGTGGCAGTTTTTTCTTTCTGCTTCTTTGACAAGAAATTCCTTTGGATTTTCTTGTTTGTTGGTTTTTAGACAGAAGCTCATTATGCAACTCAAATTAGCCTCTAACTTGCAATATCCCAGTCTCCTGAGTGCTGGGATTGCAGGCAAGTGACCTGCCAGCTCTGTCCATATTTACTCTGTCCCGTGTATGGAAGTCACCTGGGACGAGAGTGGGCTCTCCCTGGCAGACAGTGGGTGGCACTGACACACCTGTCTCCTGCTCTGTCCTAGCCTCAATGAGTCCATGTACCTGATCACCAAACAGCTGCAGTTCCTATGGGGAGTGCCTCTCATCCGCATTTTCTTCTGTGACATCCTCAGCAAGAAGTTGCTGGAGCACCCAGAGCCAGCCCCTGCACAGCCATCATCCCCACAGAACGTGCTTCCAGTAAAGAGTGAGTGGCCACGCTCAGCCAAAAGGCAGTTCCCGCTCCTTACTGTGTGAATGCCTCACTGCCTATGCGTCACTCACCCCTCCCACTACCATCTGCAGGCTGCTTAAGTCAGTGACAGGTGATAGGTTAGAAATAAGAGCCTGTGAGATGGAGCAAGGCAGTGCATAAGGTTAGAAATAAGAGCCTGTGAGATGGAGCAAGGCAGTGCATACTCGGAGGTCACTCTGCTGTCTCTGATCTTCAGCTTCCCTACAAACTTCCCCATAGCCAAAGGGAAAAGGGTTTTGTGGACCCTTTCTTTCTTTCTATCAGGGAGGAGCAGAGAGTCCATTTTGTAGGGGACTTTAAGGGTTTTTTTTAGTTTAGTTATAAATCTCCACACAAGGAGCCACTGAGGCATAGGCCAGGCTGGCACCTCAGGAGCACACCAGGGGTAGAGGTGGGCACTGAAGAAAGAAAGCTTTCTTATTCTGCTGTGATCACAGGTAAGGAAATGGGACCAGCATGTGAGCTGTGATTTCTGCCTGCACTGCTAACCTGGGATTGCTATGTCCCCAAATGAATTCACAGAGCCAGTTTTCTGATGCAAATTACATAAGGGTTTTTGTTAATATTCAAACTCAAGTTTGGACCACACCTCCACCACCCAATGCAGTGGGTGAGGGCAGGGGCAATCTTTTAAAGGGGAAACACCGTAATCAGGGGAGTTCAAGTCCTGTCGTCTTGGGATTGGGTGAGGGTCACATAGGATAAGGTAGTTTCTGAACCTGTTGGTCAGTTTTGGGGCATGAAAACCTAACAAAGAGCTATAAATTACTGACAAGGGATCTTGAAGGACAGGATGCCTCCCAAGAACATCTGGACCTCATGAAATTTTATGTTCCTGCTCCCGATCTTCTTAATTGGCCGTTTTTAGGGTGCCTGTTCCAGTTCTGCTATGGCAGCGCATTTCTGGAGCTGAGATCGCCCACCCCCCAGCATATGACTTAAGATGAAGCCCTTTCTTTAAAATGGAGTTTGCAAAGTCAGCTCCTAAGAGAATAGATGATGGTTCTGCCACTGGTCGGTGGTGGTGAGTGCGGGCTCCACACACGTCACTTCCTCTGCCTATGACCAGGAAAGTGGAAGGCAAAAGCAGAATGCCATTCGGCCAGGACTTGGGGCCTCCAGAACACATACACAGCACCTGGACCCGGCCCCTGCCCCCTCCTCCTCTAATATCGTCCTCAACATTACGCCATGTCTTCATTAAATTCTGTGACACAATCAGAGAATGCCACAAGAGCTGAACATGGCTGGCTTGTGCTGACAAGTACTGTGGTCATCTGAACAGGTCTCTGGGCTTTACCAAAAACCCAGTGTTAGCTTTTCCCCATTTTATCCCAAAGGAACACATTGGACTGTGCCGCAGCCCTGCCGCCCCTGCCGTGACTAGGGTTCTTGCCATGCTCTTCCTCGACAGGTGGGAGCTGGCAGCTGGCTGAATTTCTGCTGTGCGTCTTCTTCCCTCCGTGCCAGGTCTCCTCAAGCGTGCGTTTCAGAAGTCGGCTTCAGTTCGGAACATTCTCAGGCCTGTTGGGGGCCGGCGCGTCGACTCCACCGAGGTGCAGAAGGTCTGCAGCATCTGTGTGCTCTACCAGACCTCGCTAGCAACTCTCACACAGATCCGCCTGCAGATCCTCACAGGTCAGACCTGCTTCCGCAGTGGGCAGGCAGTTTTCTGAAGGTTAGAGATTGGTGAGCCTCTGATAGCATAAGCCAGCCTCCTCATGGCACTGCCATCTTGTTCCCCTTACGAGCTCTTTAATTACAAAGTACAAATTTGTAAAGCTCCTTTCTGAGTAGAACACAAAGAGACAGGAGAAAGACTGGAAACAGCCTTACAGCGTCACCTCCCAGCGATGCGCACCTGTGCCCACACACAGTATAGGTGTGCTCAGACAGACAGACACATCTCACCCTTTTCTGCTCATTACCCATAAGCATCTACCATGTCAGTTTTTCAGAAACCTCATTTTTATTGGCTGCATGATGCTCATCATGTAGATATGCCCCACATTTTCTTTTAGCTGAGCAAGAAATCTCTTCTGTAAAAACAAAATTGGGGGTCAGGGGCTTTTAAGGGGCAGCCCAGGCATTGTTGGTATGAACTGATCTTCTGAGTATAGGTGGCTCTCTCTTCCTGGGCAAGCCTTTTGCTTCAGGAAAGGCTAGAGATGGCTGCGTGTATGTGTTTTTAAATGTTTGACTGCTGCTGGCTCTGTGTTTACTCCAGATAGTCAGCATTTTGTCTGTGCAGGGCACTGAGGATGCCAGGGTCTCTGTCCCAGGTCTAGAGTCAGGGAGACCAGCAGTTCACAGCAGCAGTAGAGTCCAGAGTGCCGCACCTTGCACTGCTGCTGTTGAGGACCACACAGTTCTTTGTGGAAGGCAGTCTGGTGTGATAGATGCCACCCCAACTGAGACTTGCTCTCCATGGCAGGGGAATGCCAGGTCATCCCCACTGGTAGCACAAGTGATAAAGAAGAAGCAGGTGGCTCCATGTGCGTTTAAAAGTAGTTCTCACGGGTACATGGTATTAGGGGCATGAGGACTAGGGGTGACACTGCCTGTGTGGCCTGAGCCCCTCTGTGGCCTCACTGCTGAGCTAGAGGCAAGGGAGGGCCTTGGGCGGTTCCCCAGAAGAAACTAATGGGAGGAAAACAGGGCAGGAGCTGCCTGGCATTTACAGCCCCCAGGACCTGAGAGGTTCTTGGGGGAGAGGATTTTGAGGTTACCACCTGTCTCTTTTAGGTGAGCTCACAACAAAGCTCATTCTTTTGTGCGGAAGCTGAAAATCAGTCTCTTGGCTCACACCCTTTGTGATAAAGTGCTATGGAGTTCATTCTTTTTTTTAATATTTTATTTATTTATTATATATACAATATTCTGTCTGTGTGTATGCCTGCAGGCCAGAAGAGGGCACCAAACTCCATTTCAGATGGTTGTGAGCCACCATGTGGTTGCTGGGAATTGAACTCAGGACCTTTGGAAGAGCAGACAATGCTCTAAACCTCTGAGCCATCTCTCCAGCCCCTGGAGTTTATTCTTTCGCTGTAATCTTGAGACAGATACAGAGCTGGCCTGGCTCCATGGCAATGCAACTGTACTGCACCCTTGTATGCCCACAGCACATAGCCCTGCTACCACCTGTGAGCCTTCTGCTCCCTGTGTGTGTCACATAGGGGCAGTTGCTTTCTTGTATTCAGTAAGATATTTTATCTTTGCCCAGTGCAGTATAGGATCACTCTGTTTCTTTATGTGGTTTAAATCGTAAGGCTTTTGGATTCTTCAGTGTATATGATTTGCATACACCTGAGCCCCTGTGTAGCCAGTATGCTGGACAGGAAGCAAGCAGCATCCACCTTAGATGCTCTTTGCCTCTTCACAGGTCATCAGTTCACCTGTCAGCACCCCTAAGTAGCAACAGGTCATCAGTTCACCTGTCAGCACCCCTAAGTAGCACTGAGGGAGTCTCCCAGAGTCCCACTCCAGGCAGCACGTCTTATCCAGACAGGCTTCACTCGAGACTAATTCTGAGAATGCCTTCCCCACCGAGAGGTGTCAGGTCCAGTGCAGGCCTGCTGCTCTCTGGGGCATCTTAGCCATCACTCTGGAGCCTCAACCCAAGCTTTCCTAATCTCTGCCACAGCGTTGGCCAAAGGTGTGCCAGTCTAAAGCCTGTATGTCCAGGCCCTGTAATCCCTGGAAAGCAGATTAGAAGGGTCCCATTGCACCTGTTGCTTGCTCCAAGGGTTTGTTTTGGGGGTGTCTCTGCTACAGCTGTTCACTGCTTTCCTGGTTTCAGTGTAGGTAGCAGCAAGTAGGAGGGAGCTCATCTAAACGCAGATGAGCCTGTGAGATTGCTCAAGGCAGGGGTCTGCCCATAGACGAAGCCAGCCTGTCACCGTCACAAATACTGTTAGAACACAGCCAAATCCATGCAATTCCTTCATTCCTGTGTCTGCTCTGAGTGTAGTAACAGTGTGCAGGTAAACCTGGCCTGTTCTTACTTACCATGAAGACCAAGAAAACAGCTGACCTGCATGAATTCTTCCATAACAAGTAGTTGACTGAGAGCCATGGCAGGAAGCCTCAGGCAGTCAGGGTGGCCAGCTGACCAGACTAGTTCAGTAAAGGAAGTGCCAGGCTGGGATGCACACTGCCTGCTGGCCTGGAAGCTGCACTCTGAACCTCATCTGGTCCTGAGTGCTGCCAGTGTGCAATCATTCTTCACTCAGTTAAACTGTGGTCAATTGAATTGTCTCAAGCATTTAACAACAGATTGCCTGGCCTGCAAAGCTTAAAAATACCCTCTGACCTTAGCTGTTTTCTGTGACTGGAGGTGTCTATCCCACCTGCCAGTTCCCTACTAACCACTCTAAGGCTTAATATTAAAAACTATTTGGCCTATTAGCTCAGGCTTATTATTAACTACTTCTTACAACTTAAATTAACCCATTTCTATTAGTTTGTATTTTACCACAGGGCTTGTGACTTGTTACCTCACACCTTGCTTCTCCAGCACCTGCTGTCATCTCCCTGACTCTGCCCTTTTGCTCCCTGAATCTGTTTGGACTTCCCACCTGATTCTTTTCTGCCTGGCTATTGGCCAAATCAGCTTCTTTATTAACCAGTGGTAATAAGACATATTCACAGCATGCAGAAAGACATCCCACAGCAGGTTTCCTGACTTAAAACACGGCTGCTGTGTCAGACAGACCCTGGTTCTCTCTCTGGCTCTGACTCCATCCATGGGATAGGAACAGTAACTGAGCCTTGCTGAGCTTCAACTCCTCTTATAAGGCAGAGCTGCGCTGGGCTTTGTGGGCGGGTGTGCTTGGAAGCTTTGCACTGTGGAGTCTCGCTTGTGAGCATCCTTACCCAGTGTCAGCTGCCCCTGCTGCTGTGACCCTTAGGGTGGAAAAGCTTTTCCTGCTGGCCCGTCTCTCACACACCGCTTTAAGTGTTGTGCTTTTCCAATGGAAAGAAAGAAATAGCAGACCAGCTGAAATCTCCACCTGAAGCTTGGGTTTCTCTCCTTTTCCAGGCCTTACATACCTTGATGACCTGCTGCCCAAGCTGTGGGCATTTATCTGTGAGCTGGGGCCCCATGGAGGGTTAAAGCTCTTCTTGGAATGCCTGAACAATGACACTGGAGAGTCCAAGCAGCTCCTGGCCATGCTGATGCTGTTCTGTGATTGTTCCCGGCATCTCATCACGTATGTTGATGGGGGCTGAATGCTCTGACTAGGACTCAGTGGGGCCATCAACAATGTGGGGAAGCAAGTAACCGTACCCATGTGGTAGGCCACTCTAAGAACTGGCCAAGAGCTGGGCGTGGTGATGCGTGCCTGTAATGGCAGCTACTTAGGAGGCTGAAACAGGAGAAACCTCTTGAGTGCAGAAATTCCAGGCCAGCCTGGTCAACATAGCAAGACCCATAGCCCTTTGCATCTCCCACCAAAAAAAAAAAAAAATAGACAGTATTCACAAAGCAGGCGGCATGCGCCGGATGTTCAGCAGTAGCTAAGTACTTCCAGAGCAGCAGCTGTGGCCCTTTGCCGTCTCTGGAGATGTGTTCAAACCATACCTCAGCCATGTATTCACTTGTAGGTAATTACGGGAAAACTCCAGACTCAGAATTTACTGAGACACCAGTTTCCTCATCTATAAATGAAATACCTCCAGCACCCACCTCTGAGGCATGTGCAGGGACGCCTTAGGGATTTCAGGAGATAATCAGTGTTGAGTGCTGATCGCCCAGTTATCAAGCTGACTCTAGACAAGTCGAGTTGACCTCGCTGAGCCGCTCTTTCCTCATTGGTGGGATGGAGGTAACGTCACCTACCACATAGAGTAACTAAGAGAAGGCATTATTTAGAATGCAGTCAGGCAGCCTGGGACATTTGCAAGAGTCCTCACGTTCCCTTCTGCATTTGCTGCTGTCTGTCTTCTACTCTCTCCAAAGGTCATTGTAAAGACCTAGAACAGACCTCAGTTAGTGCCGTGTAGACTAGAAGGTCTCCTATCAAGAGGGTTCAGGGACATGTAGCTTGCTGACTAGGTGCCCTAAAGGAAGGGGTCTAGTGACCAGGATAAATACACTAATGGATGAGACAAGGCTAACCCAGGACTGAGCTGTATTCAAAAGCATGTGGAGAGGGTTCTGTACATTTTCAGTTGAGCTGTGCATTGTTCATCCATCCATCCATTCTTTCAAACATTCACTTGCTCACTGTTGTCACTAGTGGTCTCTCTCCTAGACGTGGGATCTGGTTTCACAGTGCTCCTCAGTAAGCACCGACTGACTCAAGACTCCTTTATGGTCAGGCATGGATGAGGCATGGTGGATAATGTGTCAGGCCTCCCTGGGAAAGGCTCTGAGTAGAACTTACTGTTTTTCCTTCATTGTTCTGTCAACTTACTCTGAACAATTTCAAGTAAACAGAAGGCAGAGAAGATTAGCAAGCCCTCAAGAGCTATCCCGAGCTCATGGCCGACTTGCTTCATCTAAACACCCAGCAGCCAGCAGCTCCCCTCCCCTGGCTTTCTCTGAGGCAGATCTCAGACATCATGCCATTTTGTCTGCAAGCCGTGCAGGGTGTGTCTTAAAATGCCAGTGCTTTCTTCACCTTGTTTGTTTTGTCTAGAAGACAGCTAGGTCTCATTCGTTTCCGTTTTTCAATGGAAAATTCTGAACAGTTTTCTGCCCCGTGTAGCATCCTCGATGACATTGAAGTGTATGAAGAACAAATCTCATTCAAGCTGGAAGAGCTAGTCACCATCTCCTCTTTTCTCAATTCCTTCGTGTTTAAGATGATCTGGGATGGAATTGTAGGTAAGGCGAAGGTGGCCTCCGTTCTTTGGTGCTACCCCAGGCAGCCAGTCTGTACCCTTAGCTGCAGGTGTCTCAGCTTTAAAGGTGGTAGAGAATGCCTGTCTTCTCACATGGCAGGCAAGCTCATGAGATAGTGTGGGTTGCAGAGGTCTCTCTGCTGGCTCCTTCAGGCTGTACACTTGGGGTTGTTACTAGTGATGAGCTCTGCACTGAAGTGCCCTTTACAGCTACACTTTGGTTTCCATGGGGATGGAGTTTGTGCCAGTTCCTGCTGTGGGCAAGTCTACTTTCTAATATGTTTCTGCTAGTTCGGTCCAAAGCTCCTTAGAGAAAAAGGGCCTTTGGGTGGTGCGTTCTTAGGATACAGCACGGGTGACTTCCCTAAAAGATACCCAGGCCCTAGGGGCATTTAGGACACTCCTGAGAGCCTGTGGTCCCACTGAAGCAGAGTGCCAGAGCTCAGGCCTGCCATGCTGAGCACTGCCCACCAACTCTGACCCCTCCTGTCTGCTGCACAGAGAACGCCAAGGGTGAGACCTTGGAGCTGTTCCAGTCCGTCCACGGGTGGCTGATGGTGCTGTATGAGCGAGACTGCCGAAGGCGCTTTGCCCCTGAGGACCACTGGCTGCGAAAGTGAGCACGGGGTAGGGCAGGGCTGGCGAGGCCCGGGTCCTCCCTCACGCCTGCAGCATAGGTGCCCAGCTGCTTGGCATTTGTACTTAGGGTGATAAGCTGCCTCTTCTCTTGCACCCTGTCCATTTGTCTGTGAAGCGCCTATCTGGGTGTATCATGTAGCAGTCCCTTCTCTTCCACCAGTGTCACTCCAGTCAGTTGATGGTGACAAAGCCAGGTCACTCTCTGCAACTGTCTCATCTAGCCTGGAAGATAGGTTCTCCCAGCTAATCCAATAGTTACATCATCAACAGAATTACCTGAGGAAAAACTGCTTCCAGGTTTGGGGAGGTCGGCTGGGGAGCCCTGTGACAGAAACCGAACTCAAGAGCATATCTGCATTTTTGTCAGTGACCTGTGGGATCTCAGGAAATGGTTGCAGTTCTGACAACAGAGCAGGGCCTCACAAACTCTGCCACGAAGGGCTCTGTGGGCCAGACAGCCTTGGCCCTAGCCACTGCCTCTGCAGGGGCGTCACCAAGACAGCCACAGACCATGCACATAGGCTTGAACAGGTGTGGCTGTATTCCCATCAGTTTTCCAAAAGTAGGTGGCAGCCACACTCGGCCACATGCCCTGCATTGCCAGCCCTGCACTAGAAAGACTTTTCTGGTTTTGGTAACCACATTTGTCTGTCTCTCTCCTGAAGGGATCTCAAGCCTGGGGTGCTCTTCCAGGAGCTTGACAAGGACCGCAGGAGGGCTCAGCTGATCCTGCAGCACATCCCCCATGTTGTTCCTCACAAGAACGTGAGTTGACTCGGTACCTTCTGTCGCACGTGTTGTTTCTGGCTCCTCGCCATGGTGATTGGAAATGTCTGTGGGTGTCACACATCCCTCACATGCAGTGGTGCGTGGTGCTCTGTCTCACTCGGGCAGCTTGTGCTAAGTCAGCGTAGAGGTGGTTTGAAGTCAGGTCATGTGAGCTGTGTGCTGTGTAAGTCCCAACACATGGACCTAATGGAGCCCTCAGGGGTCAAGAGATGGCTCCACACACGGTGGAAGGAAAGCATTAACTAACAGATTATCCTCTGACCTCCCCATAGCAGCAAAGCAGGTACCCACACAAGCACGTTGATTTTTTTTTAAGTGAAAAATAATTTAAAAATAAATTGTCAACAATCTCCCATTGATGGATTTTCATATTACTTGGATTTCAGTTTAGATTTTATATAAGATCATTATATGAAGTCTTAGATCCACTGAGTGAGATTTAAAGTAACTTAGATTTTGTCTACATCTAATTAGTAAGTATTTTCTAATTCATGGAGGGGGGTATTCAATCCACTCTAACTCAGAAACAATACAAATGATATATTCAGCTCACAGGGGAGTAAGGGGCAGAGCTTCAAGGCCTGGGATGAGAAAAACTGTGAAGGATGGAGTCAGAAATGAAGCCAGAACCTTATCAAGCAAGACTAATAGCCTGAGGCTAATTCAGAATAGAGGCCCTGCTCAGAGCTGTGCTTCCAAAAGATAGCTCTGTGTGAGGACTGACTGGAAGCAAGAACATTAAAACAGGCTGGCCAGAGCAGTCGAGCCAGAGGAGGAAGATGACAGAGTCCAGAAGTTACACTCACCATTAAGAAGGGCTGGAGGTGGAAGCCAGGTCTCTGGCCTGTGAGAGCCACCCCCAGCTTAGGGAGACAGACAAAGGCAGGTCTGCAAGCAGCAGGAGGAGGTGGCTTCAGGCTCCCCCTGGGCAACAGGGATCTGCCCGGCAGGGCATCAAGACAGAGAGGGAGGAGCCCAGGGATTTTTCAGAGGTCACTAAGAAGGGAGCATGCAAAAGCCTTGGAAAGGGCCAGACATTATGGTATGAGCTCCCGGGATGTGCTGGATACTGGGACAGTTTCATGCCCCTCGTGCCCCCTTCAGAAAAGGCCCTTTTCTTCCCTCCCCCAGCAGATACATATTTAGAAAAGAGCGAAGATGAAGTGTTTGTAATTCTTGCTCTTTGGAGGTACTGAGTCCTCACTGCTCTCTGGCTTTACTGTAATACTTTAGGTCACTGCTCGTCTGCCTACGCAGTGGTGTGTCAGTAATGTGGCTGCTTCATGGACAGGCCTTAGGAATGAGGGAATCTCCTGGAGATTACTCAGTCACGTGTGTCCTCCCTGAGAGACCACACACAGTCTCTCTCATGCACATAGAGGTGCACACACACCTCTCCCAGCCATCCTGTGCTGTGTTCTCTAAGGGATGGTGCACCCCGCCTCACCTTTAACTTCCTACTGCTTGGTGACGTCTGCCCTCTGCCTTTGAACAGCCCCTAAAGTGAGCGTCCCTAATCCAAGGTTGAATCTCCTAAGATTTGCCTATTATCTGCCTTGTGAATTTTCCATCTTCTGTGGGGCAGGATGGCATGAGGTAGGATAAGACAGCTGTGAAGTGGGGAGGTGACCTGGGAGTGAACTCTGGCTTGAACTTTGTCCCACTGTCCTGGAGAGAGTTGTCCTCATTCAGATGTCTGCTGTGGTCACTGAAGCTTTCCAGTCTCTTAAACATTGGATAAGATTGCCTTGACCCTCTTTCCATCCTCCATGGAAATCTAGAGCCCAGTCAGGCTGCCTATGATTCTGAGAGACTGATAGTACTCCCATAATCCCCTGTATCTCCAGCTCCACTTCTGGGAATGGTTGGTACCCACACGTCATAGGTGACCCTGCTAGAGAGTTGGGGTTGTCACCCCATGTGACTTAAATATTGTTTCTTAAGTTTCTAAGGAAGGGAGAGGTGGGAGTGGGTCACTGGGTCCTCTCTCTGCTCCCTCCCTCACGATCTTGGACCCCTCAGAACTTCTGATGGGATGTGGACCATGGTCCTTTGTATTAATCCCAGGTACCGTATGGAGGGACAGTCCTTCCACTGAGTACCTACATTGTCTTGGAAGCCACTGGCAATTGCTTTTTCTCTTAAAAACTGTTTTTCCTTGAAACAGGTACTATAAGGATTAAATGAAATGGAGTGTCATTATTACCTTTTTTACTTTGTTTTCTCCTTTGCCATTTTCCCCTCCCTACCTTCACACCTTCCCCTTCTTCTTCCCCACCCTGCCCCTCTGCTTTTATATCATACATATATGTATATGTATTTAAATCCAGACTCCATGTGTGGAAGAAAACGCCTTTGTCACATCTGGCAGAGTTCCCTTAGCATGATGGTCCCCACGCCTACCCATTTTCCTGCCAGTGACTGCAGTCTTTACCGCTGGATAGAATTGCACGTGTTGTGTGGACATCTATCTAGGCTGGTTCCGTGTGGGTGCTGAGAACCAGACTCTTAAGAGCTAGCTGAGCCTTCTTTGCAACCCCCCAGCTCCCTTCTGGAAAGCACAATTGTGGCTGTTACACGTGCTCAGTCAGCTTACCTCCCCAGGATGCTGTGGTCCCCTGCCCCTGTGGTGATATTCGGGCCTGGCCTTCTTTTTTTTTTTTTTAGATTTACTTATTTATTATGTATACAACATTCCTTCCATGTATGCTTGCATGCCAGAAGAGGGCACCAGATCTCATTATAGATGGCTGTGAGCCACCACGTGGTTGCTGGGAATTGAACTCAGGACCTCAGGAAGAGTAGTCAGTGCTCTTAACCACTGAGCCATCTCTCCAGCCCACTGGAAGGTCTTCTGCTAAGCTCGGTGAATGTGCACGTGCTCCCAGCCACTTGAGACCAGGAGATAGAGGCCAGCCTGCGTCTCTTGCTAAGATACAGGTGCTTGTCAGAACCCTAGGGCTGAGAAGACAGGTTCTCTCTCAACAGTGACTGAGAACCTACTGTGTGGCAGATCTGAGGACACAGGAAGCAGGCAGGAAGGCCAAGCATCTTTATACTGTAGGTTCATTTTTTATATCTGACAGTCAGAAAATTTGTCTTCAAATGGTTTTGTGTCTGAAATCATAATATTGATTTCTTCTAGACCAGGCACATCTGTCAAAAGCAGCCTGTATGACTGGCGGTGCCCCTGGGCTTCTGAGATGGTTTTTGACCATATGAGAGTGGGTTTTGATGGCACTGGTTCTTGCTGGACTCCAGCTGTGGCCAGGCGCCTCTCGACTTGGTGCCAGTTGATTCCCAGAGGGGTTTTGGGGAGTGTTCACTGTTCTCACAGGATACCTCTAAACCATAGCACACAGGGCATCCTGTTCTCATCCCGTCTCAGTTGACTTGAGTGTTGGTTATTTTGTACAAGGAATTTTGTTTTGTTTCGGTTTTGACATCAGTTGTTGACCCTGTTTCTGGTCCCACCTTTGCTCACTTCAGAGAGTTCTCCTGTTCCGAAATATGGTTACCAAGGAGAAAGAGAAGCTGGGGCTTGTGGAAACCAGCTCTGCCTCCCCTCACGTCACACACATCACTATCCGCAGGTCCCGGATGTTGGAGGTGAGTGACCACTCAGGGCAAAGAGCACTCTGTGGGGTGGATCTATTGGGTAGCTGCTGCTTCCAGACTCTCTTGTCACTCTGTGGTATAAAGACTCAGAGTGAGGCTCTTAGAGCAGGAAGGTTTGTTTAGCCAATCAGCTGGGCAGGGTAGCTGCTCAGTCTAGCATGTCCTCAGTGCTGGGGGCTTCAGTGTCTTCCTGGGCCCTGTGAGGGCCCTAGATGTAGCGCCTGCACTATGGGACAGTACGTGAACTGGAAACTAAGCTGGAGACTTAAAAACACATGCACACAGACAGACAGAGACACAGGGACACAGGTCATCCTTGATACAACTTTATTGTGCTCCAGAGAAGCTTATATAAGGATCCTTAACTGATAGCCATGTCCCAGCTTCTGGGATTTCAGCTGTAAAGTCCACCAGAACCCAGTCCCCTGCCATCAGGACGTCACGGGGGTCTCGTGCTCAGGGCAGCTGCAGGCACAGGAAACAATTTGTTGTCTCCATTGTTCTGGCCAGCATGTCCCCAGACTCACTTTTGAGGATGTGGTGCAGACAGTGCAGGCTGTCTCATCACAGAGCTCAAAGGCCTCTGTAGACACAACAGGAGATTCACATAAGCCACCCTGTCCGGGGTTACCACTCTGTGGCCTTACAAGTTAGAAGTAGGTGTCCTGTCCTTAAGCACTTTGCCTCTGTGTCACATTTTCACGGTGTCTTGTTGTGTTTTGAGGTAAGCAGAAAGGTGTGTGGAAGCCTACTGTAAGGACATGTCCTCTGGGAAGCAGAAACTAGATCTCACTCTGGCTGTATCATGAGGGCCTTGCTGAGGGCCTAGGATGTGTGTGCTGTCTGTGTGCCATGCATCCCCATACGCTGATTGTCCACAACCTTGCTGTGTGTCTGCCAACAGTGCTGGTGACAAGCCACAGTCTTCCTTCTCCTCCTCCTCCTTCTCCTCCTCCTTCTCCTCCTCCTTCTCCTTCTTTTTGTTTTTTTGTTTTGTTTTGTTTTGTTTTTTGTTTTTGTTTTTTTTGAGACAGGGTTTCTCTATGTAACAACCCTGACTGTCCTGGAACTTGCCCTGTAGATCAGGCTGGCCTCGAACCCTTAGAGATTCACCTGCCTCTGCCTCCTGCCTGACCAAGTCTTCATTGTTCATAGGGATTAACTCAGTTCACTTGTCATGTTGTTCCTCAGACCTTTCATCATGCTCTGTCCACACTGTCATTTGTGTGTTCTGCCTGTGCCTGGCAGTCACGTCACCAGCCACCCACATGTGCTGTGGCCCAGCAGCCCCTCTCGGTCAACATGTATATGCCATTGTTTGCTGGATAACTTATTTTAGCTCCCAGTACTTTTGGTTTTTAGGAGCTGTTTAAAAAGTAGCATGTACAGAAGTTGATATTTTTACCTTCTTAAAGGTAAGGATGTAGAGGGTGTGATCCCCAGCACTGACCAAAAATAAAAACAAGGTCGGGTACAAGCAGGGTTGGCTGGGTGTGCCTCAGTGAGCTAAAGAAGGAGAAGTCCCCTCCACTCCCACCACTCCAGCCCAGTGCTCTCGGACTGTCTGTCAACCTTCAGTAGACAGTGGGCAGCTGTTCACTGATGTTAGCTAACATCAGGCTTTGGTGTTGGGGAAATGTTTGAGCAAGAGGGTGGCTATCAGTCACTCCAAAGATACACATATGCTCCATGTCTCCCGACTTGCCATGTGGACTTGTGAGTTGCTTTTTGTTTTTCTAAATCTCAATCGTTGACTTTACCAGTAAACACTCAGGAGCCAGATGCTGGGTAAAAGCCAACTAGCCCAGAGGCAGGGGAAGCAGCCAGCTGACCTTCTTCCTCATCTAGCATCCCTGAAAAACTTTCTTTTTTTTTTTTTTTTAAAGATTTATTTATTTATTTATTATGTGCACAGTGTTCAGCTTCCATGTATGCCTGCAGGCCAGAAGAGGGCGCCAGATCTCATTACAGATGGTTGTGAGCCATCATGTGGCTGCTGGGAATTGAACTCAGGACCTTTGGAAGAGCAGTCAGTGCTCTTAACCTCTGAGCCATCTCTCCAGCCCCCCTGAAAAACTTTCTTTCTCCTTTCCATCTCAAACAAAAAACTTCAAACTAAATGTCCCTCCCTTCTGCTTCCTGACTCCCTCTTGCTCTCCATGGCTTTTTCTTATTTACTTCCTGCCATCTGGTTGCTTGCTCTGCCTCTTGACCTATGGTTGCCTTTATTTAATTCTGTTTATAATAAACAGAAAGCTCTTAGATTAAAGGTGTGTGCTAGGGCTGAGCCACACCACAACTAGAAACAGATTTTTCCAGTAAATAATGTAATCTTGAGGTTCCCTGTGTGATTAAATATCTTACAACATCCCCAAATTCAGGGCCTTAATGTAAAGCTTCAGATCTGTTACATTGTGAACTAATTAAGTTTTGTCAGGTGCCTTGAGCGCCAACCTGTGGTCACCAGTAGCCTCTGCTTTGACTCCTGGGTTAAGTGTCTTGCACATTCCTCATCAGAACTGGGTATAGCTGCTCTGTCTCTGGAATCTCAATCCTCCCCTATCAGGTATGACCAGCACCCACCTCCTGGAAAAATTGGAAGATGTGGACTGTGGTGTTTGTTGGGAGTGGGGCTCCTTGGCTCCTCCCTCAAGTGCCACTGCTGAAGGGACGGTCACCTAGCGCCAACTCTGCAGGGATAAATCACCCCTCTGAGGGGGTGTCACAGGAGACAGTCTCTAACTTAGGCAAAGCCCATGTTCCTCTTTGTGTTCCACAAAAGCATACTGTGTTGTGAACCTGAATTATAATGTGAGAGGGTCCTTTATTCCAGGGTCCCAGTTCTCATGAGCCTGGGCTTTGAGTGCCTAATCCTTGGCTTGCTATGGACACAGGGAACATCAAGAGCTGATGTCTGACCCCTCCCTGGCTTGGATGTGAGGCCACACTTGTAGTGGATTTCATCATCCGGCACAAATACTCCTTGAGGTGAACTAGTCTTTTGTTGAGTTATTCGGTACTGGGGGAAGCTCAGATATGCTCTTATGTCAGACATGCCCTTCTTGCCCCTCATCCCTTGTCCTGTCAGGTAGATCTGATACCACATAAACGTAGACTTTGAATGTAGCACGCTCTGATACTGGTGACAGCCTGGCCTGGTAGCCAGACCTAGCTGACCATCCTCCACTTCAGTGTGTTGTGAAGCCTGAGAGGATACTGACTTTGTCCTGTGGAGCATGTGTGTGAGCCTCACTTAACTACAGCAGGGCCCAAGGGGCAGGAGTGTATCCGCAGAGGCAGGTGGCACAGACCTCTTAGAACCTCTTGAAGAGGCTGGTGTGGCTCAGATCAAGCACGAATGAGTCTGTGTCTAGCAGGTCGTCCTTGAGCCCGGCCACAGGCAGGCTAAGAACGTAATAAGTGCCATCGCATTAAATCCCCACAATGCCACATGCCTGCTGCCAGGACTTAGAACAGACCAGAGAAGTTCTCAGATGCCAGGAGCGTGCTAGAGCCCTCCACCTGTCCTCTGGATAGGCCATGCCCAGGTGCCAGTGCCTTTTAGTGCCGCCGCAGCTGTGGAACAACTCAGTCTCTTGTTTCATCTTAGCTGTTCTCGGGATGGGTGGTTTTGTATGCTTTCCAGTAGGGTGTCCTCTGTAACTCAAGTCTGGTCTCAGCCTCACAGTGACCCTGCCTCAGCCTCCTGAGTGCTTGTGCTTGCCTGTCACATGTGCTTGCCCATAGCTTCCTGTTTCCACAGGTGACCTGGGATAATGAAGGTCCTTCTTTCTCACCAGCCTAAGAGTACCTCTGACAAGACACAGAGATGCCATAGGAGGGACTTGTGCATCACTAAGTATGACAGGAAGGTAGCAAGAGTACCCCAAAATAGGGCTCATGTGCCACCAGGTTGTTCCTTGGCTTTGTGTCAAAAGCAGCTAGGACAGTCCATGAATGGATGAGTAGATGCCATGGATGTGGTCTATCATGTCAGCTGAATATGGCTGTACTGCTCCAGGATAAGAACCTCAGCACCCAGACACTAGGATACTCTTAGTGACTGTCAGATGCAAAGAAAACCTCTGCAGATGAGAGCCCAGAGGTGTCTGCCTTAGTTAGGTCACTGCTGCTGTGATGAACATGACCAAAAGCAACTTCAGGAGGAAAGGCTTTATTTGGCTTACATATCCTGGAGGCAGCAGCTGATGCAGAGGCTGCAAGAGGAGAGCTGCTTACTGCCCACGTCCTGCTCAGCCTGCTGTCTTAGAGCTCTCAGAACCACCAGCCCAAGAATGGCACCACCCAACACGAGCTAAGGAACTAGCCTACAGGTTTGCCTACAGCCAGCCCTTATGGACATAATTTCTCAAGTGAGGGTCCCTCCTCAGATGACTATAATAGCATTTATCAGGATGACAGAAAACTAGCCAGCACATGTGTTTCCGTAGACTTGGAACGTGTGTATGGCGCTCTGGATAGGAGACATGCCCTCATTGTCTGTATTTCCTGTTCTTAGCCTCGAGCTGTGGCTCACACCCAGGGCCTGGCATGGGCTAAGCTCTCTGTACCACGCGCTCTCGCAGAGCCACAGCCCACAAATGGCTGTGTTTTGAGGGAGCGGACCACAATCCAGCAAAGCTCAGACCTCTCCCAGCGCTGCTTCCTACTGTTCCTACCCTCATACAGACCCAGTGTCACTGCTGCACCTGGGCTTTGGGTCCCACCTTGCCTGCCGCCACTGTATTTCTGCTGCTAGGGGGCTTTCTGGTTCAGAAAGCAGGCCCAATTGCTCTGACTTCTCCGGTCCCCTCCCCACATTTGCCTTCAGCACCAGGACCTGGGGTTTTCCTTTTACTCTGTCTTGTAAGCCTAACTCTTACATGAGCTAAAAGATACTCTCACCATTAAAGAAGGGAGAGAGCTCCATCTTGTCCCAGCTTCCTCATCTTTGGTGGCCAGCGCTAGCACAACTCTATAATTTACCCCATGTGACTTTTTCTGTCCTCTTGGGGGCAGTCTCCTTGTGCCGAGGAGTGAGAAGCTACATCCATCAAATGAGTCCTCCTGTAGGCCGGCATCCTGACTTGCATGATTAGACTCCTGGGTTTGTGGACGCAGCACTCCTCACAGGTTGAAATTCTGTCTTGGTAGGATGGCTACGAACAGCTCCGGCAGCTTTCCCAGCATGCCATGAAGGGTGTGATCCGAGTGAAGTTTGTCAATGACCTTGGGGTGGATGAAGCTGGCATCGACCAGGACGGGGTCTTTAAGGAGTTTTTGGAAGAGATCATCAAGAGGGTATTTGATCCAGCACTCAATCTGTTCAAGGTGGGTAAGGGGGTGCCCGTTGGGCTGGCACAGTCAGACACAGAGAACCCATGTGGAATAAGGATGGCCCCTTAACTCCCACCTCTCCTGTCCTTTCTCCTGACAGACAACCAGTGGAGATGAGAGGCTGTACCCCTCACCCACATCCTACATCCACGAGAATTACCTGCAGCTCTTCGAGTTTGTGGGGAAGATGCTGGGAAAGGCTGTGTATGAGGTAGGCCCTCAGGGGCATGCGACAAATTGGAGTGATGCCTGGGAACTGGGCATGGTGGCACACCCTGTAATCCCAGCACTCAGGAGGCAGAGGTGGGAATCCCTAGGAGTTCAAGGCCAGCCTGGTCTATAGAATGAGTTCCAGGACAGCCAGGGCTACACAGAGAGACCCTGTCTGGAAAGCCACGCAGTGCAGTGACACGTGAGAGGTGGCGTGTGAGTGGTCTGTTTTGGGGGTAGAGCCAGAGCTGCACATGCTTGCTCAGCAGTTTCTGCTGCTGACACCCCAGCCCAGTGCTGGGATCTGGTATCTGAGTGGCGACTTCAGAACAAAACGGAGGTTCCTAGGAGTCAGCAAATAAGAGCAGAAAGATAGGTAGGTATAGCCAGCAATGCAGTGGACACCTGAATTACCTTCCTCCTTTGAGCCTGTTACTTCTTTGGTAAAGTGGGCATAGGAAAAGCTACATGATTGAGTTGTCATCCATGGTGAGGGCCATACCTGGCACTAGGTCCACATCTCAAGATGGTTGTTGGCTTCTGCTCCTTCAGCTTGTGGGGTCAAAGTAGTGGGGGCTTCCTTGGGCATCAGGGGAGTCCCTCACAACTCCTGGTATCCATCCAGGGACACTCAGGTTATGTGAGCTGCTGAGTTAAGGCCTCATTCCTGCGCTACATGGGTCCAGGGTCTGTGCCCAAGACCATTGCTCTCCGAGATCCCTAGACATTCTTAGATGTCAGGGAGGTACAGCTCCAGACTGATACGTAGACACCACTGGTGGTCTCAGGCTGCACCTGCAATCCAAGCTGCCTGGCTGATAGCTGAGTCCCTTCCCTCCTGTTTTTTTTCTAGGGGATCGTGGTAGACGTGCCCTTTGCCTCTTTCTTCCTGAGCCAGATGCTCGGGCACCACCACAGCATCTTCTACAGTTCTGTGGACGAGCTCCCGTCGCTGGACTCAGAGTTCTATAAAAACCTCACCTCCATCAAGGTCAGTGCTGAGCACCAGTGTGAAACCACAGCCAACAACACCAGCTAGGGTCACTGAGACCCGGAACATGGCCAGACCCTTCCCTCTGGTCCCTCTCCCAGCTAGGCTCACAGCCTCCTCCACCCCCATGACAAAGGGCCTCTGCCTGAAGGTGGGGCCCCCAGCTACCCATGGCCTCTCAAGGAGGGAAGACCTCCACCTCTACCCATACAAGCTCCATTGCTTTCTCTCTGTTCCTCAGCGCTATGATGGCGACATTGCTGACCTCGGGCTGACATTGTCTTACGATGAAGATGTCATGGGTCAGGTATGTGGGCTGATCTGGCAGACTTCTTCCAGTCTTTAGACCTGCCAGTTCATGGGGTTTCCCTCAGAAGTCTGTCTCTGAGGATCTGTCCGTCACCTGGCCAGGAGAGAGGCTTTCCTGTCCCTCCGCCAGCCTGGCCTTTGTGTGCCAACCTCAGCCCCTCAGAGCCTGTACTTTGCCTGTGTCACATCTTGGGAGTTGAGGCGGTGTCTGCCTCCACTCTGACTTCCTGTTCTAGTTTGTGACAAGCTGTGAGCCTCAGTTTGGAAATCCATGCTGAGGACTGGCCATATAAATGGCGGTTTCTGACTTGATGTGGAGGGATGGCACCTGAGGAGAAGTTCCTCTGGGGAAGTCACATTCTTGTTACAGTGTCCTCAGGAGCAGAGGAGAAAAGGCCCTGGAGTCAGGCAGGCAGAAGCGACTCTCCCATGTCCTCTGCCCCCTCATGGGTCCCTGCAGGAGGCTGTCTGTCCGTGTAGCCTGAGGTCTGCTCTGGAGAAACCATGAGCATATTGGTGCAAAACTGGCTTCTCAAACTCAGCCTGCGTCACCTGCAGCGCCTGCTCTGCAGTGCATTGTTGTAATGCATGCCCTGTGTCTTTCAGACTTTCCCACAGGCGTGTGCACATGTGTGTGTGTGTTGCAGAGATGATACTATGTCTCTTGCAATATAATCTTGTCCCCCAGTAAGTCCATGCTCTGATTAAATTTTTAGGTAGCCATGTTCCAGGTTCTTTTGTTTTGTTTTGTTTTTGTTTTTGTTTTGAGACAGGGTTTCTCTGTAGCTTTGGAGCCTGTCCTAGAACGAGCTCTTGTAGACCAGGCTGGTCTTGAACTCACAGAGATCCGCCTGCCTCTGCCTCCCGAGTGCTGGGATTAAAGGCGTGTGCCACCACCGCCTGGCTATGTTCCACGTTCTTAGTTCCCAAGTGGATGTTGACTTCCCACTGCTGCCCTCAGCACCAGCATTTCTCTCTGTGGCATCCAGCATCCTTAGTGCACATGTTTGGACAAGGATTAGATGAGAAACCTTTCCTATTGATCACATAAGGCCTGCTTGTTGATGTTTTGGCCCTTGAGGTTTTGCAAAAAATGATCACCCTCAAACACATAGCATCCTAATTCCGTCATTTCTGTGGTCATTTGTGCAGGTCCCCTTCAGCTTCTCTGTTAGAACTATGGTAGTAATTACTCTCATCTTCTCCCCCAGCTTGTCTGCCATGAGCTGGTTCCTGGAGGGAAGACCATTCCTGTTACAAATGAAAATAAGTGAGTATAGCAAGCTGGCATTTAAGGTCAGCACTTGAAAAGACTTACTTCATTCTGGTTCTCCGGAATTAGGCTGAGAACTTATTAAGATAGATTGAGGTGGAAAGAGACCATAAATATCATAATGGGATTTCCTGGTTATAGTTCATAGGCTGGAATTGTATTAAATTCAATTTGCAAAATAAGAGTGGATGTTTTCACTGTTTGCAGAATCCCTTGGAAGGTCAGAGGCAACGGCCATTGTTCTTAGGAGTGTAGTGATAGCACTGAGGCATGCTGGCCTGAGGGCATGCGAGCAGGGACACTGGAGGATGACTGTATTGGCTGTTCTAAGGAAGACAGTGTGAGTGCAGATGTGGCAGATGTGCACTTTAGGTGGGGAGCGGTGCCAAGGCTCTTGTCACAGATGACGGAACTTGGCAGGAGGGGGCGTTGGGCCTCTTGTCAGTTTTCTGCACCCCCACTTGGGATTTGAACTGTGTTATCTGGACAAGGACAAGAGAGGGCTCAGTACCTGTGAGTCGTCTGGTCCCAGTGCAGCGCTCCTGCACCCTGTTCCTCTGGTCAGCTAGTCTGGTAGCCAGTGTGCTTTGGGAGTTTTGTGTTTTAACAGTCAGATGAACAGACAGTGCTCAGCAGAATTCAAACATGTCAGTGTTGCCCTGTAGCCACATGGCATTAGTCTGAAAACTTAGAACAAAACACTGCCCGCAGAGAAGAGATGACTGAGGTTTGGGTCTTGATTCAGTGGTAAGTCCTGGTCCTACATGTGTGTGACCTGTGACTGTTCCTCACGGGCAGTGTGTGACCTGTGACTGTCCTCACAGGCAGTGTGTGACCTGTGACAGTTCCTCACGGGCAGTGTGTGACCTGTGACTGTTCCTCACAGGCAGTGTGTGACCTGTGACTGTCCTCACGGGCAGTGTGTGACCTGTGACTGTTCCTCATGGGCAGTGTGTGACCTGTGACTGTCCTCACGGGCAGTGTGTGACCTGTGACTGTTCCTCACGGGCAGTGTGTGACCTGTGACTGTCCTCACGGGCAGTGTGTGACCTGTGACTGTCCTCAGGCAGTGTGTGACCTGTGACTGTTCCTCATGGGCAGTGTGTGACCTGTGGCTGTCCTCACGGCAGTGTGTGAAATAATGTGTAGAACAGTTTCTGAGACATCTAGCTGAAAAGGGGGTCATAAAACTTTTGACAACAGATATGGTACATGTCCTGTAGATCCTGCTCACCTCCCAGGGAAGCCACCTCTTTTACTGGAGCTGTGGCAAAGGGTGGTATGCGTGCGAACGTTCATGAGAGAGAGGGGGGTGTGCAAATAAGAGTTAGAAAACGTGTGTTCACACAGGCCAGGGAGGCCAGGGGAGATCAATCTACACAGACTGAAGGACTAGGGAAGTGAGTTCATGAATGCTGAAGGGTCAGGGGAGGTGATAACTGTGCAGGCTAAAGGGCCAGGGACGTGAGACTATGCAGGCTTTGCCGAACAAGATTCTTTCTTATCCTGCCATGAAGCCTTAATAGAAACTCATGTCATAACTCTGGCCTGTGGTGAAATCTCAGAATATGGCAAGGATACCTGGTTCTGTACTTGACTCAGGGGCCCAGCAGTTCCTACTTCCCCCCTTGGAATAATCCAGCTGCATTTTCGGAGAATGTGGGCGCACCTAGCGCCCTAGGCTCTGGTGGAACTTTGACCGTGAAGTTGTTGGAGCACTAAGCTGTGTCCTTGAGAGTGATCAAGTGGGACTCACTTGTGCAGGTGGCTCTTCAGCTCCTGAGAACATGGTGGGGTCATCGCAAGGCGTTACATTGGGGACTGTGAGGACAAGTGAACAAGGTCATGCCTTGGACACTTGATGCTGTCATGGTGACGCACAGTGTGGCTACTTGGGAGTCACTATCGTGGACATCACCGTCTTTCTGGTAGATGCTGGAGTGTGGTGTTTTTGTTTTGTTTTGGAAAATGGTTCAAAAGTGTTAGGCTTATCTCTTAGCCCATTTAGCAACAGCCTGTCCCAGACTATTAGTTCCATTGTTCCTCTTTCTTGTTAACAGAATTAGCTACATCCATCTGATGGCACATTTTCGGATGCACACGCAGATCAAAAACCAGACAGCTGCTCTCATTAGTGGCTTCCGTTCCATTATTAAGCCCGAGTGGATCCGAATGTTCTCTACCCCTGAGCTTCAACGTCTCATCTCTGGGGACAACGCGGAGATCGATCTGGAAGATTTAAAGTAAGCGGCAGTGAGAAGGGAAGGGTGACGTGCTCAGCCTTCTAGAAGGACAGCTGTTCCCCTTGCTAGGCTTCTAATGCAGAGTTATTTTGGGAGCCCCTGCCCGTTTAGCATCCAGAGGATGAACTTGTACTGCCTGTACCCATGAGTGTTAGCACACGCTGAGCCCCTCCCCTCCCTTGAATTGTTTTCAGGAAGCACACTGTGTACTACGGAGGCTTTCATGGCGGTCACAGAGTCATCATCTGGCTCTGGGATATTCTGGCTTCCGACTTCACGCCTGATGAAAGAGCCATGTTCCTAAAGGTATCTCATTCACAACCTCTGCGTTCCTGAGCTTGTGTGGTCCTCGGGCCACTCCATAATTCAACTGAACACAGTAGGGTTATCCAGACACACAATGTCAGCATAGCCTCGTTCCTGTGTCAAAAGGTGAGGAACCAGAGAGGGGCTGGAGAGTCGGAGCCTGCTCCTCGTGTGCAGCAGGGCCCTGTGTGCCGCTGTGCTCCACCCTTGCTGTCTTCATTACTGCCTTAAGAAAACAGTAGTGCATGCACGCCTTTAATCCCAGCATTTGGGAGGCAGAGAGAGGCAGTGCTCTGAGTTCAAGGCCAACATGGTCTCCATAGTAAGTTCCAGGACAACCCAGGCTACACAGAGAAACCCTGTCTCCAATAAGGAAAGAAGGAAGGAGGGAGGGAGGAAAGGAGAGAGGGAGGGGGGAGGATGGACAGACAATCCTAAATATTACTCCATTAATGTAGAGCACTACCCCCAGTATCTCAGCCACGTGCACAGACACACAGCATCCCAAGGAAATACGGTTGTCTAGGCTGATGACACTATGTATGCTTTGAGGGAGTACAGGTGTTGAGTCAGGGTCTCTCTGTGTGACCCAGGCAGGACTTCATAGTCTAGCTACTTCAGACTTAGGGCAGTCCTCCTGCCTTAGCATCTTGAGTACTGGAATTCCAGGTGTGGCCTTTATGCCTGGCTTATTTGTACTTTCTCAAATATAGCATCTTTGTTAACTGTTTGCTGCCCTAGTGTCAGTGATGTTCCTGGATGTCACTAGTTTTGATGAATGACCTCTGCAGAGTGTCGGCATTCATAGGATACTGAGGCACTCGCATGCCTGTCTCTGTTAATGTATGGTTAAATCGTCATTAAAATGCATCGTCGTTTTGCCGCCTGCTCTCTTTCGCTCTGAAAAGACATAGTCCAGGAGTACATTTAGCACCTTGGAATCTCTTCCCTAAGGCCTTCTGGCTGGCTCGCATGCTTTCTCTGTCTTTCTCCCCCTCCCTCCCTCTCCCTTCCTCCTTCCCTTCCTTCCTCTCTCCCTCCCTCTCTCCAGGCAGAGTCTCATGTTTCTCAACACGCTTTCAGATTTGCCAGTAACCTGTAGCCAAGGATGACCTTGAAGTCCTGATCCTCCCGTGTCCACCTCCGAGAGCTGATGTCACAAATGCGGCCCTCACGCCCAGCTTATACTCTTGTTCTGTGTGACCGACAGCTGGTCTCCTTCCTTGCTGGCTAATCTGAATTCAGTTCCCTTCTGCTGAGGAAGCCTTCACTTACTCCAGTCCAACCAGTGTATACATGGGCTCCACTCATCCACGGTCTCCAGGGGCACAGGGGCATTTGTTGCAACAAGTGGTTCTGGGAGCATCAGCTGGTTTTCCCGGAAGTGCACTACCTGGGCAATGTAGGCTGCTGCTTGTGAGGTTGCATGCCCTGCTTCCTAGAGAGCAGTGCACATGGCTCACACGTGAACAGTCACCTGCATTTGTTACACACCTGCCTTCTCTGACTGCACAGGCTCCAGTGCCAGCTGAAAATGTGTAAATTCTTGCACAACCATGTTGTTTTTAAATGTATTGAGAGCTAATGTTCCCCTCTCCCTCTGGTCAGCCCCAGTTTGCAAAGTTAAACATGTTTAGAGCAGCAACATAGTAACTTTTTAAAAGTATTTATTTTATTTTTACTGGTGTGTATATGTCTGTGTAAGTATGTGTTGTGTGTGTCAGTGCCCACAGAGGCCCATTAAGTTACAGGCAGTTGTGGGCTTCCTGACATGGGTACTGGGAATCAAACTCGGGTCCTCAGGAAGAGCAGCCAGTGCTCTTAGAACCATTGAACCGTCTCTCCAGCCCCAGGAATATAGTGAGTTATTAAAAACCTTTTGAAATGTGATACACAAAGCCATCTAGCCATTATAACATCGTTTAAGTGGTCATCTTATGACCCACACTACATTAGCTACTGAATTTTGGAGCCAGTCTTAGAATTCTGTCTCTTAGGAAAAACAAAAACAGTATGTGTTTGGTTACTGCTGAGTTAAAGCAGGGATTTCCCAGGTCTTCCCTTTTGAGGCTGACCTGTGAGTTTCCGGCGTGGTCAGATACCCAGGTCTGGAGCAAGCGCATCTGAAACATAAGGCAGGGGCTGTGTTTGCAAGTGCCAGAGGTGTGTTTGGACGCTGCTGAGAAGTGTAGCTGGCTGCCTACAGGCTCCACATCCAGTGTCCCACACCTTGGTCCCCACAGTCTCACTGGCTTTAAACCTGGCTTTTCTCAGCATGCTGCTTGCTGCTGAGTCTCCTGCAGACCCAGTCCACAGGATGCTCTGCATATGTGCAAGACAGCAAGCAGTGCCAATGCATGAGCCATGGGTTCAAGCTGCACTGGGACTCACTGACTCATGAGTGCCACTAGTGTCTGCTTACCCAAGCCCCCTCAGATGTCGCCAGTGCTGTCCTGCCTGAGGACAGATGTCACTAATCTGTTCCTGCTGCTGCTTACTAGATGACAGCGCCGTGAGACCCGCTCTACTCTGCTCCTGCACAGCACGGGCTGAAGGGCATCTTCAGCTGCAGTTCAAGTAGGAAAGCCAGCGTGGCTGCAGGAGCGCCTGTGTCAGACAGTCGCATAAAAAGGAGCTCTGTCTCATGGAATGTCACCCCCGGTTGCCCTACAAGCCATCAGTCTTGTACAGTGGGCCACAGTTTTCCAGAGAGTGGCACCCTTGAGACACGTGGTGTGTCCTGGGCATGTGTTAGGCAAGCACTCCCTGTCACCCATAGTTCTAGTGAAAGGTCAGTGAACAGCACATGGAGGGAGAAGAGCCCAGCATGACTGCAGTAGCTAAACCCCCTACTGTCCCACTGACCCCACTTTGTATTGCAGTTTGTGACCAGCTGCTCCCGGCCCCCACTCCTAGGATTTGCCTACCTCAAGCCTCCATTTTCCATCCGCTGTGTGGAAGTGTCGGATGACCAGGTAACTAAAGCCATGTTCCTTTCCTTCTTTCCCTTCTGCCCAGTTCTCTGATGTGCCCATCATGTACCCCACACCCCTGCCTACATGGTTCTCAGGGCATGAAAGCCACCCACAGCAGGTACTGCAGACCCAGGTCAGTGTAGGCTCTCAGCACTCTTTCTCTGAGTCCCCTTCTTGAGGAAGGCCAGGGGGAGTGAGTGTGTAATTAGGATGCTGTTTTAATGGCTGCTGATCTGTCAAGGTTCAAGGTCCGCGAGGCAGGGTCAGCAAGGGTGACGCTCAGGATAAGGGCAAATACAGGTCTGCTTCCCAGATCCTCCCTGCTGGCCATGCACACCTGGCAAGCTGCCTGTTGCCTGAAGGTTAAAGGAGAATTTCCGAGGATTCTTGTGCCCGGTGTGTTACGAACCTGCCCTGTTCCAGCCTGCTGGTCCCTGTGTCCCTGCCTCACCACCTCTTTTCTGCCTGCTCTCCCTCAGTCAAACACTAGGTGGCCCTCCACCTCCAGACTTCGGGAAGAGTTGAGCCAGGTGCTTGTCAGCCATGGGCCATGGTACTTGCAGTCAGAGAAGGGATGTTAGGCAGCCATAGGTAACTGGTAAGTGTCCATTAGCCAGGAGGCCCCTCGTCTGAGGTTCCTTAACACAGGACTCCCATGTGAGTGCTCAGAGCAGCGAGTGTCCCCCTCAGCCTCTTAGGCCACTGTTCCCAGCTGGGCTTCACTTTTGTGCACCTACATTGGCACCTTCTGAGCCACAGCTGTGTGTGTGCTTGCAGGACACTGGGGATACCCTGGGCAGTGTCCTCAGGGGCTTCTTCACCATCCGCAAACGGGAGCCAGGTGGACGGCTGCCCACTTCTTCCACTTGCTTCAACCTGCTCAAGCTGCCCAATTATAGCAAGAAAAGCGTCCTCCGAGAGAAACTGCGCTACGCCATCAGCATGAACACAGGCTTCGAGCTCTCCTAGCCCAGCCCGTCTCACCCACCTGCCCTCGAGAGCGCCCAGACTACAGAGCCCTTCAGCTCCTCGAGCGGCTGCTCCCAGGAGTGTGGCCAGCTTACTTGAGTCCTCAGACCCCTCAATAGCCATGAGATGCCCAAGCTTGGGGATGCTGCACAGCCCACTCTGTGTTGGGGAGTGCTGTTAAAAATAAGCTCCTGCCCCTCCCATGTGCCCTCTTTCTGCCTTCTGGGGCCTAAAACCTGGGCCTAGCAATTGCAGAGAAGCTCCTGGTAGTTCTGTGAGGCTTTCTTCCTTTGCCCTCTAAGTACACAAAGCCTGTGCCTGCGAGCCCCTCCTTCCATTCTGAAAACTCAGGTAAGGCCTTGCCAAGCCTCTATGCACAACAGAGTCCCTGCCTCTACCCTGCCCACAGTGGCCTCTTCCCAGGCAATCAAACCCAGCTCCTGGCAGGAGGCTGTTGAGCTCAGTCAGGTCTCTCTTACAGGGAACAGGTGTTCCACACCGCAGCCCTCCCTCCCAAGTCCTCAGCAGGCCACGTTGTCAGGGAACCCTTGCTGTCAGCAACTGGCCTGTGCATGGTGTCCTAGCTTGGGAGAGAACCTTGTCACCCTTGGAGAGCTGCCCCACTTCTGAGGTACCCAGAACTTACTGGATCTGCGTAAGAACTTACTGGATCTGCTTATCTGCCCTCCTTGTTACCTTATGGAGAAACACAAGAACCTGCAATGCCCAGCATCTGGGCAGTGCTTTGCTCCAGGAACTGCAAAGCCTATCCCTTGGCAAAGGACCCCTTTGCACTGATTGGCAGGAGGCTGCGGGTATATTTCCCACACCGCACCACCTCTGTTGGCGCTGCTCCTTTTTTAGTTTAGACTTCATTCTGTTTTCCCACCCATTGTGCTCCTGGCCCTCTTTTCCTCTGTATCATAAGAACTTTCTCCAGGTTCTGGATGCCGAGGCAGAGGCTCTGGGCTCAGTGATCTGGTAGCAGCCATGTGCCTCTTGTCTCATCAAATCCTTGCATCCCTCCACCCTGGTGGAGGCCAGGAGTCCTGGTCCCTCCACTTTGTGGAGCCAGCTTAGGGCTATAACGCTCAAAGAAAGGAAACACCTTCTATTTTGCACACTGTGGGAAAGTAGGCACGGTCTGCTCCACTGGGGCTGGAAAGGCCCCAGGCCTCTGGAGATGAGTGCAAGCTTCCCTTGGATGGAAGGATGGCAAGGCCCTTGGAAGACGTCTGGCAGCGATGTGTGTACTCGGCATGCCCACAGGCTCCTGTGCTCTGCACAGCCTACACAAACAACATGGAGCCTGAGAATTACAGCGGGGACATGGGGAGAAGGAGGTTAAGAACACCAAGATCGACTTGACCCCTTTGTTTTTTGACCTAGGGTTGTCTGTAGTTCACTTCGAGCCTGTTTTCCAGCAGTTATGACATCACACTAGCCAAGCACCAAGTCTGTGTCATAGCCGGTGTTCACTGGCACCCCATCGACTCTTGGTGGCTCCAAAAAAGGAATGGGGTTTTTGGTTTTGTAGGTAACTTACAGACTAAGACTTGTCAGGGCTTTATTAAATTTGTACTTGAGCATATGGTGGCTCTGCCCTGATTTGTACTCAGGCCTATGCCTGGATGACTCAGATCACATCAGGCACCCACAGTACCAGAAAGACACAGGGTGTTTTGACAGCCATCCTGGCTTCAGTGGTGAGTCAGGAGAGCTGGGCAGTTGTCACATGGTTTGTTCTCAGAAGTGGCATGTCAGAGACACATCCCTAGAGCCGATCTCCCTTCTGCCTCCTTCCTACACCAGGATTGCATGCATGGCTTTGAAGTTTATGACTTAATTGTACCTACAAAAGCTAGCTTGCTTGATGGGGAGACTAGATAACTGACATGTCTCTTGTTTGGGATATCTCTGACACCCCAGGGTTTCCACTAACATAAAAATGCTACAAAGCCCCAAAGACACAGCGTCTGCCTGCTGTGTGTATACACCCAGCTGAAACTAAAGCCTGGCTCTGGTGCAGGTTTTAGAACTGAGGCTGGTGTAAGAGGCTAGCTTGAGTAAGGGAAGCAAGCAGGATTGTTGGCTAGGCTGGCAAGGCCAGTGTGAAGTCTGTGACACCCTGATCTCCATCGTTGCTGGCAGGGGCAAAACCGTCAGCTTTTGTCCTTTAGCTGTACTGCTACAAGTGGAGGTCGGGCAGACACCGGGCTCCCCTAGGTTTGGCCAGTGTCTGGATCCAGTGTACCCTAGATTGTGTGGGTACCATGTCTCTGCCGCTTGAATGCTGGTGTCACAGGTTTGAGTCACACCTCACTGGTCCATACATTGCTCAGACTGATGGCAAGAGTGGAAAGTGGTTCGTCACATGGGCTGCAGGGTCAGACTGCTGAGTCCCAGGAGCCCAGTTCACGCCTGTTTCTTTTGGGGGGACATGTGCTGTCCTGGGCCTGGCTCAGGATTCACTTCTAGCTGTCAGTCTCCTCCTGCTTCTCCTCACCTGTCACTTTGGGAAGTCAGGCAGAGCGGCACACATCTATAATCCCAGAACCTGACAGCCAGCCCAGGATAAACAGAAGTGGACTTGAGCCACAAAAACCAAACAAACCCAAGAAACCAGGACTACCCGCAGGCCTGATGAGGCTCTCTGAACAAGCTTCCAGAGTGGCTTCTGTCCCTCACAGAGTAGACAGTGGGTAAAGGTCACCTGCCATTTTATACAATTTACACAGGCTGGGAACTCATCTGTGTGGGACAGTGCCTCAGCAAAAGGTGCTTCAGCCAAGCGCAGGACTGGCCTGAGGTAATTGCACACCTGTGTGTCTCCAGGAGCTGGGTTTTGCTTCCACAATAGACAAATGTTGGAGAGGCTGCATCAGGACCTAGGACAGGCCAGCAGTCCCCAACCCTTGGCACATGGGTCCTAATGAAATAATTTCCTCATTGTTGTCTTGACAGCTGACGCTGGTGACAAGCATATGTGTAACAGATGGAGTAGATCGGGGGCCTGGGCTGAGGACTTAGCCAGCCAGCCATGCCACAGGGCTCATGTCCCAACTCTGCCGCCCACCAACTGGGAGCTCAGGCCAAGTTCCCTTGCTTCTTGGAGCTGAAGTTTCCCCGCCCAGGCAGCAGAGAAAGGTCTGAGGGGTCCTGATCTATATATACCGCCTGTGGGCAGCCAGCAACTCCTGGTGGCTGGAGAGAGTCGACATTTTCTCTAGAGTTTTTTTGTTCTTTAAACTCCTGGGTAGGAGCAGTTGCTGTCAGCAGACATCCCAGAGATTGCTGCTGTGCCAAACAGTGCCAGTGCCCCTGAGCCAGAGCCCTCGCTGCACCCCATACCTCCACCACACTCTAGACAGCGCCTCTGGCTTGGGTGCTGTGTTCTTCCCTTAGACAGGGAGTAGGGGACGCTGGGGAGGGTATATCGGAACACCACGTGGTTTGAAGCAAGGACAAGGCTGGGGCTCTAGCAGGGAGAATACAGTGCTGAACTTGGCCTCAGACATACCCAGGTCATCCAGCTGACCGTGAGCAATGTCTAACCCTCGGCTTCATTCCACATTCATACCCGTGGGACATCTCGCAGACAGACAGCTGGAGTTACCAAGTAGGCAAGATGGATCAGCATCCTCTGGCCACCTTGCTCAAGCCTCACTCTCATCTGAGAATATGGAACAATGAGTCAGACTTCTCAAAATCTTTGCCTTAGCCAGCTGCACTGTGGTTCACACCAGTAGCCCCAGCACTTGAAAACCTGAGGCAGAAGGATTGCTACAAGTTCAAGAATAGCCAGGGATAAAGTAAGACCCTGTCTTTAAAAAAAAAAAAAAAATCCAGGTGTGTGATGGCGCACACCTTTAATCTCAATACTCAAGAGGCGGAGGCAGGTAGATCTCTGAGTTCAAGGCAGCCTGGTCTCTGCATTCATGGGGCAAATTATGCTGGGTTCAGTGAAGAGGCTCAGAAAGGAAGTCCATCCAAGGAGAGTTTTCACCATGGAGGTGGAAAGGGAGCCACTGTGGTAAAGGTGAGGCAGGGGGGAGATGACGCAATGTTGGCCCAAGGACAAGTGTGGGCACCGCATGTCAAATGGTGATGGCCAAGGCCATCAGTCTTGCCTGTCCTCTGTTGAGCCTCAGCAAAAAAGTATTGCTGTAAATCTACCCAGGGGTCTCAGGAATGAACCTGCCTCACTGTGCCAATGTCTGGGGAGACGAAGTGACTTGCATGAGATCACAATTCAAAAATACCCAACAGAGATTCAGTCCTGGGCAGTGACTTCACTGCCCTGGGGGAGTGGCTGTGCTGTGTGGAGGGCAGGGGCTAGGGCTCAGACTATCTTCCAAACTGGAATTTTGAAGTCAGTGGGGGCAAAGCCAGACTCAGGAGAGGAGTCCCTGAGGAGGCAGCGGGGCAAAGCTCAGCCGGGGGCAGTCATGGTTCTACTTTGCCCACTGGATAGCTGTCATTCCTAGCTACCGGCCAGGCATCTGCATCCATGATCCTTTGCTCATAGAGGCTCCCATGAACCCCAAAATCTGCTCCTGTCCCACACAGGACACTGTCCAGGGGAGGGAGTAGCCCCTGTATGTGCTGTCCCCACAGTATACAGTCTGCTGGATGGTTTTATCACCGGCCCAGATGGTGCCAGATGGACTGAGCAGCTGGCAGGTGTTCCAGCCAAGAGCTGGCCAGGGAAGCCTGACGGGCATTCACTCACCTGACAAGTAGGTCCAGAGAACTTCTGTGCCTCAGGCTGGGGTTGGTGTTGCTACAGCCGTGAGCAATGTAAGCTCTGTCCCTACTCCATGGAGCTGTACCTAATCCAAAGAAAAATGTGGTCCTGTGGGATAATGTTCTTGTACACTGTAAAGATGTGTCACTTGTATTGGTTTACTAAAACACTGATTAGTAGTCAGTAGAAGAGTACAGTACTCTAGTATATAGTGTATATATAGTATAGGAGGGGTGACCAGACCAGGAGAATTCTGGGAAGAGGAAAGGCAGAGATGCAGTCACCAGCCAGACACAGAGGAAGCAATATGAGAATGCCTTACTGAGAAAAGATACCAAGCCACGTAGTTAAACATTGACAAAACTTATGGGTTAATTTAAGATGATAATAGGGGCTTTAGGTTCAAGCAAGGTGACTTGGGGGAGGGGCTCCACGCTAATTCTATGATTATTTTAAATAGACTTTTTTTTTCAAGAAGGAGGGAGGGGCCAATAGCCCAAGGCTGCACAGCTATGCTGCTCACAGTGCACAATGGTGTTTCAATGAAGAGTCACGTTGATGACAGATATTATCTAAGAGCTAGATAATAATAAGCCTGAGCTAATAGGCCAAACATTTTATAATGAATATAAGCCTGTGTTTTGGGGGGATTGAATGGCTACAGGACCAGGTGTAGAAACTTCCGTCTACTATGTGGTATTGCATACCCTGGTCACTCCGTCCATTGTTCTGTGTTACCCTATTCTGATGCCCACTTAACAACTGGAAATCTGAGGTTCAGAAACTGTCACCCAAGTATACCAGGTCCAAACACAGCTGTGCCACACCTCAAAGTCCTCATCAGGGCTGAGTGGGCAGAAAAATGGGAGAAGCTTCTAGGCAAAGCTGAAGGGGTGCCCTGTCCCTGTCTGCAGTTTCTTGCTGACCCCATCCCCTTGCAAAGGCTTCTGGAAGCTGACACGACCATACCTGTGTTGAGAGTTCCTATAGTGAAGACTCTGAGCTCTGGCTTCTTGCAAACTCAGAGAAAGTGACAGGCTACAGGGCAGCAGCTGGCCCCCAGCTCCCAGTCAAAAGGAAGCACCAGACTTGAGGGTGTCCCCCCAGCCAGCTGTCAACTGTCCACCTGACTATCCAATAGAGTAAAGTAGCCACACGTGACTTTCTGGTGGAGATACTGTCTTAGAAACCTGTCCCTGGCTATGGTATCACCATATGAACATCACAGAATGTACTCACAAAACTGTGATGTCACTCACTCTGCCACTGTCATCAACGTGACTCTTCATTGAAACACCATTGTGCACTGTGAGCAGCATAGCTGTGCAGCCTTGGGCTATCGGCCCCTCCCTCCTTCTTGAAAAAAAAATAGTCTATTTAAAATAATCATAGAATTAATGTGGAGCCCCTCCCCCAAGTCACCTTGCTTGAACCCAAAGCCCCTGCTCCTCCACGGCATGCTGGTCCCCCAGCAGCCAGGTAGCCCTACCTCCACAGAGGTTTCCGTCATGACCTTCAGCTGCAGGACTTTGCAACCTAGAAGTCCCCAAATGTTCCTGAACCAAAATGTTTGCCCCACTTAAAAGGAGAGGAGCTGGCACTGGTTCTTCACCCCGCTGGGCACAGCATGGCACAGCACAATGGGGGCCTGGGAAACAAAGTGGCAGAAGGGAAGATTCTAGAACTTACACCCTGAGGAGCTGGTGGTGCGGGATGGCAGAGGCTGGAGGGGGTGGACCTGTCACACCATCTCTCACTGGCTTTAATCTTAAATTTGCATGCTTTAATATGAAATCTAATTGCAGATGCTGAATTATGGTGGGGAGCTCGTCAGGGCTGACTAATTAATTAGATTTATAAGCATTTGGCTCTTAGAGATCTATGGCCCTGATTTGTCACCTCAAAGCTCTTGGAAATTTTTCCTCTGCTAGTTAGTTCTCATGAGGTGTTGAGAATCACTTTGAGGGACTGATTTGGAGGGGCAGTCTGATCCCCTGAGGCAGTCTAGAGACCAAAACCCTTACAAAGTCTCCCCTCCTTTAAGATCAGTGGAGGTTTCACCCTAAGAATGTAAAAGTATCAAAAGTGTGTCTCTTATTGTAGGAGGCCATGGCAGACATTACTAGTAGATTACCAAATTCCTTTCTGTGGAATCTGGCCTCCTGGTTCAACCTTCTTCCTTATAACTGTTAATCTACTGGATTATCTTCTCTTTCCCTTCCTGGGGTCAGCCCCTCTCTGCTCACAGCAGAACAGAGAAGGGAACTGAGTCCCAACTTCTGTCTGAGACGGGTGGAGGCTTTTGTCAGTGAGGCACCTCAGATGGGATGGGATCACTTCTTTTTTTTTTTTTTTTTTAAAGATTTATTTATTTATTTTGTTTACAGTATTCTGTCTGCATGTATGCCTGCAGGCCAGAAGAGAGCACCAGATCTTATTACAAATGGTTGTGAGCCACCATGTGGTTGCTGGGAATTGAACTCAGGACCTCTGGAAGAACAATTAGTGCTCTTAACCTCTGAGCCATCTTTCCAGACCCTGGGATCACTTCTTTTATCCTCAGTTGCTCCAGATACAAGCCAAGTCTGCATTCACGGGCTAGACTCTAGACAGTCAGCTGCATGACAGAAAGGGCACAGCACATCCTCCCTAGGCTGGAACCTTTGGTGGTTTGGGTAAGAATGGCCCCCATAGGCTCATAGATTTGAATGCTTGGCCACCAGGGAGTGGCGCTGTTTGAGAGGATTAAGAGGCATGGCCTTGTTGGAAGAGGTAGACTTTGATGCCAAGCCCAGACTCTCTCTTGGTCCGCGGATCCAGATGTAGAACTCCCCGCGACTTCTCCAGCACCGTGTCTTCCTGCCTACTGCCATGTTCCCACTATGATGACAGTGGACTCTCCGCGACTTCTCCAGCACCATGTCTACTGCATGCTGCCATGTTCCCACTATGATGACAGTGGACTAAACCTCTGAAACTGTAAGCAAGCCCTATTTAAATGCTTTCCTTTCTAAGAATTATGGTCATGGTGCCTTGCCACAGCAAGGGAACTCTAAGATAATATCAGAGGGCACTCATGGGTAGTGGGGAGACTCTAGGGGTTGTCATCCTCCAGGGACTACTGTGACTCCAGCTGTCCCAAGGGAGGAAGGTGATACAGTACAGGCAGGGGACACAGCATCTTCCCCCCTTCTTTTTTTAGAAAAATATTTATTATGTATACAGTGTTCTGCCTGCATGTGTGCCTCCATGCCTGAAGAGGGCACCAGATCCCACTACAGATGGTTGTGAATCACCATGTGGTTGCCTGGAATTGAACTCAAGTCCTCTGGAAGAGCAGCCAGTGCTTTTAACCTCTGAGCCACCTCTTCAGTCCCATCTTACCACCCCCCTTCTTTTGGTCTTTCTATTTATTTTTCTTTGACCAGGGTCCCATGTAGCCCATGGTAACCTCAAACTTGGTATGTAGCCAAGATGGCCTTGTCCTTGAGCTCCTGATACTGCCACCTCCACCTCCCAAGTCCTGAGATTAGCAGCATGCAGCACCACACACATCTGTTTAGTCCATGCTGGGGACCAAACCCAGGGCTCTGTGCATACTATACATCTCACGCCCAGGCCTGGCTTTTTACTGCTTCCCATTCTATCTTGTCCCTCCTTAAGTATAACCTAAATCCACTGCAGAACAGTTAGAAAATCCGGACAGAAAAGGAAATAGTGTTACCTCAACCCATGCTACTCCCACATAGAGGCTAGCACCGTTAAAACACGCAGCCTTCCTGTGGTGTATACACAAATATCGATTTCACGGGACTCAAACTGCTCACTACAGAACATTTTGGAACAGGTCCCCATACCCACTTACTAGGAAGTCATGACGTTTCCTATGGTGTCTTAGCTGAATAGTGCACTCACTGAGTCACCCAGCTGCCACGTCTTGCACATGAGTGTCCAGTTTTTCACTACAATGAGCAACACTGCCGAGCGAGACCCTCTGGGCTCCACTGTGACACATTTCCCTCTAAGATGTTAGGGGACAGACTTGCAGGCTTGGGACATGCACGCTCATGAATATTGCCAAATCTCCTAAAACTCATGCCCACCTTCAACCCCCCCGCCCCCCACACACACACTGGAGATGTGTGCTTTTCTCCCACTGATACGGCCAGGTGGAAAGCCACAGGCTCAAAACTCTCCAGCTGCTGGGATAGTGCAGCTGAACGCCAAAGTTCTCTCGCATCCTTCCCATCTTAAAGCACCTTGACAGAAGCCATGGCCAGTCCATGCATCTGGCCACCCGGCATGGCCATCACAGCTGCTAGCCGCCTCCCTGCCCACATGCATGCCTGGATGTGTCTGCTCAAGGGCTGCAGCTCACACCTCGTGGCAGGACAGCGAGCTTGAGTTATAGCAGACCTGATTTCCCTGTACAGCTCCCATGGAGTTAACAGATGTATGCACGTCTGAAGCAGTCAGGCAGCAAGAGGCTTTGGGGCCGATCCTTCCCATTTTGACAGTGTGTAATTGAGGTGAAGTCATAAATTTTATAAACAAGAATAAATGCCCCTTTAGCAACATATGTCTCCTCGACCCTTCCAAGGTGATCATAAATAAAGGCACCTACTAGCTGGGGAGGGCATTACAGATGGCGGGGGGGGGGGAGGTCCTGTGACCTGAGATCAGCCATGGGGAGTTGCATTTGGGGTACTGGTAGATGGAGAAGTCACCTTGCACCCCAGGTCTAGAGTTGGTTCTCTGGGGGCCTTTGTGTCACTTGCAACTGGCACCTATTTCTCATTTTCCTTGGAATAGTTACTTCTGGCTGGGACAACCAGGGTCCTCTGGGAGCTTTTTAATTCTTTCTTCTTCTCCTAGAGAAGCAGCCTACCTCACTTAATTACCAGCCATACCCTAGTAGCTAACTTCCCAAGAAGGCCACCCTGGAGAACATGACAGGCTCTGCTGCCACCACAGCAAGACAAGTATAGTGTGGTCTCCATGCAGAGGTAAGCAGGCTAGAGGAAGAGTCGAGCTCAAATCCCAGAGTGGCCTCTTACTGCATAGTACCAACCATGGTGCCATTTCCCAGTGCCCCAGCTTACTTTGTAATTCAAGGATGCTAATGGCAGCTTGCTGGGGCTGCTGTGGGCAAGGTGCTCTCTCAGGGTTAGTTACGCTGTGAAGGTTTTGTTGACATTTATCTTGCTTGTGTGCTTATGCACACACATGTATTGTGCATGCATAGAAATCAGAGGACAACTTGAAAACATTGAAAAAAATGACTAAATTGTCCAGAGTTCAGAGGCCAGCAAGTGACAGGCCTGCTCTCAGGGTCTAGGCCAGCGTGGAGCCTGCCAGTCATTCACTGTCCCTCCAGGTTCTGCAGACATCCAAGGCTCCTATCTCTAGCTCCAGACATGCCTTCTTACCTTCAAGGCTGAAGGCTCCGTGAAACCCTAAGGTGCTCCATGGATCCACACTTAGCTTTTGAAGAGGGTGCTGGGTTTTTGTTTTGTTTTGTTTTTTTTTTTTAGGACAGGGTCTTGCTATGCTGCACAGGCTGGTCTTAAACTCCCAGGTTGTTCAGACAATCCACTTGCCTCAGCCTTCCACATAGTTGGGACAACAGGCATGTGCCACAGTGCCCAGCTTGCATGGGAGTCTTACCTTGGGGTTACATGGGACTTCCAGAATGCATGCACACTTGGCGATAACCTAGAAAGAATGCGTACACCACTCTAAAGAGAGCATGCACAGCTTTCTCCAGGATTCCAAAGGGATAAAAGATGGCTTTGGGAGTTCTGATTCTATACCATATATGACTCTGAAACCCTTCCCCAGAGCTCCCAAACCCCTGGCATGCTTGTCTTCTGCCCTGCCTGGAAAAAGTGCCATCTTTCAGGAGGGACTCCAAGATCAATTCTAGGCTATGGCAGCAGAAGCCACACCCACTACAAGGACCCCAAAGGCAAATTTATTTCTTTTGGTGATCAAGACAGGACCAGCTTGGGTACAGCACTGCCAGCAGGATCCTCAAACCCCATCTGGGGGGAGAGATGAGCCACAAATCCTTCCAGGCATTGATTTATGTAGCATCCATGCAGAATTTATTATACAAAGAATTTTATTCAATTAAACTTGAACTGCATCTGGCTACTTAAAGGTTCAGTCATGATCACTGGGACAGAGGGATCATAAAACTGGATGGGCTGTCAGGAGGTGCTCGGGAGGAGGTAAGGGTGACATTGCAGCTGACAGGGGACTCAGAACCGGGGACGTTTATCACTGGGATGCGCTACAAGTTCAGGCTCAGGAAATTACTCAGTGAGAAATGCACACTAACAATAGCCATGAAATATCAGTTAGGGGAACTCGGCTGAGCGATGTGACGGCAGATCTATTAGTGCCTGACACTGCTGTGATTAAAACCACTGTTGAGCACTGCTGGCTTGGGGGTGGGGTGGGGGCATGAGATCACTAGGCAGTTCTGAGCCTCAGTTTCCCTTTCTGCAGAAATGTGACTCCGCTCCCAATGCTGGAGGTCTAAGTGAGCACCTGGGGCCCCTCTGTAGCACCAGCAGGCACCACTGCAGGGGCCACCTCTGCTAATGACAGTGAATACACTACTGCAGGGGGCCACCTCTGCTAACGAAGGTGAATACTGTCCCCAACTAGAGCCATCTTCACGGGTGTGAGCTATGAGGTGGCAAAAATTGGGCAATATCATAAAACCCACTGGACTGTCCATTTTTAAAGAATTTTTCTGGTAAGTGGCATTGTATCTCAATTAAATGGCTATTGACAAAATTTTTTAAAAAGGTAGGGAGCCTTCCTGCAATCTTTTCAAGGAGTGAGGTATGCAGAAGTGGAGAGAGGTCGGTGATAAATGGGTACAATTTAAAGAACAGTTCTGCAGCTGTGTCTGCGTGCAGTGGGAATCGCCCCATGAGGACTGTGGGCGGTGTGCAAAAGGCTAGGCAATGTCTGGAGCCTGAAGGTGGAGATCTACCGTGAGAGCCACCCACCCAACTCCATATCCGATCTGTGCCTCACTATGGTGGCTGCAGTGGCATTGGACAGGACTGCCTCCTGGGGAGGTCTTCCTCCTTCCCAGGCATCTACCCTTTAAAGAACCCAGAAGATAGATATACGTGTAGCTACCAACGTGAAAGAGCAGCAGGAAGGTGGGGAGGGCACTCAGCTGAAGTCAAATGCTTGCTGACTGACCAGCAAGGAAGGCAGCTAGAGAGGCCAGTCCACCCACACCTAGCATGGAAGCCAAACAGGTGCACAGTGGAGAGCGCTGAGCTGAGTCCTGTGTCTGACTTATGCTTCCGCAGTCACTACCTACCAAGAGGCGTGGAATCCTTAAGTTCTCAGGGCTGCCTTCAGCCCTTCATAAATATCCCTCTTCTCAAGGGCACAGCCGCCACTGGCAATGTCATTTCACAGTGAGGAGCAGCAGCGGTGACAAGTGGAATAAACCACAGCCGTGTGTGGCTCACAGTACACACCAGCCCAGTGCGACAGCCTGGAGACCTCATTCCCACCACTGCAGCTGTCGTTCCCCTACACTGTGGCAGCGATGGGCGGCTCAGAGGTGACTACGCTCCTCAAGCCTGCCCGCCTTCCCCTTTATAAACGTGACATTTAAAGCCCCATCGGCACTGGTAACTTCCAAATCCTTGAGAAGCCTGAGTTGGCAGCAGCATCTCTTTCTCTCTTACATACACACACCCCCAAGTGTGAGGTTCAAACCTTCCCCACATTCATTCCCAATGCTGAGTGACCCCTTCTCTTCGTAGCCTTCAGTGTTCCTTTCCTTCCAGCAGTACGGAACTCAGTCCCATGTGCTCGAGCACAGCCTGGGGAAGCCAGCAGGAGTCTGAGAGGGGGTGTGAGGTGACCCCGAGTCTGTACTCAGCCCCACTTCCAGTCTGTTAACACCACGTTCTCTCCAGACAGGCCTCTGAGGCTTGCTCACCATTTCCGCATGTCTCACACATCACGCTTCTTGTATATTTTCTCTTGGCTGCCCTCCTTCATGGCTGCGTATCTGGCTAGAGTGAAGAGGTAATCGCTGAGTCTGGAGGGGCAGAAAGAAGCAACAAGGACGGGTGTGAGAAACTGACGTCAGCTGGCTCATGCCTAGCTGGTCTTCAAGCAGGAAAGGTGAGTCTTGTATCCCTGGGAGCACCATGTAGTATGATGGATGGCAGCGCTGGAGCACTCCTGGAGGGGGAGCCTAGGAATACCAGGCTACTTGAGCTGCTTCTCCATGTCCCGTGATAGGTATGTGACATCTAGGACTAAGGGGAGCTTCACAGACCAGGAGTCTGCAGGTCAGCCACAATCCCAGACAGGATCAGGAGTCGCATTTTTGCAGAAAGAGGCCTTAGGTGAGACTTCTTTATGGCTGGGGCTCTCCCATGCATGCAGAGTGGCCAATGGCACCCAGAACTAGACACAACCACCCAGATTGTCTCTAGACACTGCTAATGCCCCACTTGAGAATCAGCAGCCTGGAGGAGTCACATGATCAAAGTCTAGATCCCTAGCTCTTCCACAGACCCAGCAGTGATGGGCTCAGGACAGGAGGCCTTCTGCAGGGAAAGGGACAGACTACCAGGTGATGCTACACCTGCTCAAGGTACTTACAGGGCTCTGCCTCAGGCCCTGGAGGCTCACAGCTAGCTTCTGCCACTCTCTCCTCCATACCTGCTGCTCCCTTCCTACCCCCCCCCATCTGGCACACTACTGCTAACTCCTGGGGCCCACTGCTGGCTATCAGGACAAAGGGACTCTACACTGCCTTTCTGAACCTTGTGCTTCTAGGGCAAGGATATGCTGCTTTCTTGGTGACTCCTGGGAACCTGCAGGGAGGGGATGACCTGCCCTGCCCTGCACAACACTGAAGGTCCAGCGGGTCTCCTTGGGCCCTGACCTGCACAACACTGGACATCCAGTGGGTCTCCTCAGGGTTGCTGCTTCTGAGTTAAAAAGGAGCTGTCTCTCACTCAGGCTGGGTGAGATCCCACCCAGGAGGCAGGGAACCTGTGAGGATCCAAGGAGTCTACGTCTGGGGGAGGTGGGGGTAACATGGCTCATCCCATAGCCAGGTGTTATGAGGTCACTGTCTGCATGACTAGGCAGCTTCTGGGGTACAGCCCCCACCTTCCTTAAGCCCTCCGCTGGCTCCTGGGCTCCTGCCTGGCCCATGCCTGAGCCAGGCTGCAGTGGAAAGCAGAGGTACAGCTGCGGTGCAGAGGGTGACCACAGCGCAGGGCACTGCCAAATTAGCCCGGCTCATGGCACTGGGGTCTGAGCTCAGCATGGTTGTGGGCCACCTAGGGCATTTCAGGTTGAGATGCTGGCAGGACAGGCTTCCTGTTGGTTACCATCAAGGCCCTGGGCATCATTCTCCATGAACAGACCCTGAGAGTGCCCTGCCCCTTTAATTTAGGTTTGCCTCTGTTGGCTCTTACAGGCATTTCCTAACCAGAGCCTTACCTCACAGACTGGGACAGGGCTGGCCTGCAGACGGCACACTCAGAAACATACATGCTGGGGGTGGGAGAAGGAGCGAAGAGGGAGCAAGGGAGGGAATGAAGGAAAGGTGTCGGCCTTAGCTGTGGATGCTCTTAGGGTTCACAGCACCGCTGTGGTCCACCAGTGTGCCTGGAGGTTCAGAGACCCGCCGTGCTCCACTTCAGCACCTGTTTAAGAACTTGGCCACATTTGCATCCGTTTCTCCCATTTGGACAAGAGGCACTACACTGTAAAGAGAGGATACACAGACACAGTCAGGTTCCACGGCCAGGCTCAACACACGGGAGCTGGAACACAGAGCACCACTTGACCTCACCACTTAAACTAACCCTGACAACTATGAACCAGATATGAAAGTCAACATCACCCCAGCTGACCACTTCCCTTGGCCATACATGACGTGGCCTGGCCAGTGAAGGAGGAGGGAGGCTCACCAGGTAAGCTGAGAGTAGGCTGGCCAATAGCCCAGTCTGCTGGCCTTTGTGCCAAGAAGCACGGTCTAGGCTCCTACGTGGGCAGGGCTGTCAGCCTCTAGTCTTCAAAAGAAGGTTTATCTGGGCTTTTAATCCCCAAAGAGCTACTGTTCTAACTTGTAATTCTAAATGCCCGGGGTCCCACGCCAGTCTGTGTGCATACACTTGGGACAGTGTGCCTATTGGATACCATGGCGTGATAACATCCCACCCGATCCCTCCCCCCGACCCCCCCACCCCCCCCCCACACACACTGCCTGATCCCCTGAGCCAGCCTGGGTGTTTTGGTCCTATCTAAGATGATGTACTTGGCCAGTGCCCCAGAAGTCTCATTTCTAGGCAGGGCCTAGAAGCACCTCACACTCAGCATGGTTGCTTCACCTAGGTAACTATCTGCCCTGAGAGTATCCTGGCAGGTCACTGCCGTGGCTGAGGCCTGTCTGCCACACAGAGGATGCAACACCAGCTCAGGCTTGTGCTGAGCCTGTGGGCCACTCCCACTGTTTGCTACTACTATAAGCCCCGGTGATATGGGTGACTTTGTACAAAGGACTATTTTCTCTTGAGGCCCAAGCTTTTTTTGTTACCCAAGATGCATCTGGGAATGTCTAGGTCTTAGAGCCTTTTGTGAAGGACAAAACTCTTGTGATGTGCGGGACTGTGGAAGGGCGGCCCCAGCCACAGAACTGTTGGGAGATCCTGCTAACTTAGCTGCCCCTGACTCCTGGGGAGGGAAGCACTGTGAGGAACCTCTTGAGACCGTGAACACTCTGAGATTGGAGATGAGGCAAGGGCAGGAGATGGCTAGACTATGGACAGCTTCTTCCTGGGTCCTCCCTAACCACAGGTCCTGTACAGTCCTTTCTGCCTAATTCTGGAAGGGTCCTTCCATGTTATTATCCCTGCCCCCATCCCAGATAGCCTGGAATATGTCACTGGCTTCTTGTGAATTTCAGGAGGAGGGAAAACTCTGTTTGCCTCTGAACAGTATGCAGTCACCTATCACAGTCCCCTCTGCAACATGGGACTCAGGAAATGACTTGATGAAATCACCTAGGGAAGGGTCGGAAGGTACAGATATGATGAGGCTCCTGCACCGGCCTCTGGGATCCTTACCGTCGCTCGGCTCGTCGGCACACAGCCCGGCAGAAGTGCAGGGCTGAGCTGCTCTTGCCTCCAGACTGAAAGAGAAAGTGAGCATTGGCCAGCATTGTTCCACACTGGGTAGTCTCCTGCCTCCCAGAGCCCTACCAGACACACCTCTGGGGGGGCCCTCAAGTGGACAGGAAAAGGGGCTGGGGGGTGTGGGGGTGGCTTTGTTGTGGCAAAAGTCAAAGTTGGAACTAATGGCAAGCCCATGTGTTTCTGTTACTACACCCACCCTGGCCACCCCAGGTTGAGCCCCCCCAATACCTACAGGCAGAATGAAAGCCGTGAGTGGGGGAAGCTGACTGGAGTACTTGTCAATCCACTGTTCCAGCTCCATGATAGGCCCTTCCTTGAAGGCCGTGTGTTCTGAGGAGTCAGGGGCAGAAAGGCCTCCTGTAAGCATGTCATTAGTACACCCAGGAAACGCCCCTTCCCTTCTGCACGGTTTTCCTGCCAACGGTTCCTATCAGCTTTGAGGCTAACTTCTTTCTCAAGACAGAGAACAAGTTGTCTGCTCTGCCAGAGAGCCCGGGGACCTACACTAAGAGGCGGTCCCTACCTCAGGACCCCAAGAACTCCCTGAGCAGGGCTGGGAATTACTTAAGTGAGCCTCCCTGGCTGAGGATCGTGGAGTAGCCAGGGCAGAGCCAACATCCTGCAACGTGCACTGGATCTGGGGGACAAGAGGAGAGGAAAAAGGTCATCAGTGCAGGCTGGGTAGAAATCATGCAACCGTACCGCACTATTGCATATGCAGAGGAGCCACAGAGCGTGCCAGCAGCGTGTGCCACAGAGCATGCCAGCAGAGCATGCCACAAAGCGTACCAGCAGAGACTATGAAAGGAACGTGCCAGCAGAGCGTGCACACTAGGCTGTGAGGAGCTAACAGACCTTCTGAATTCACATCCAAAGGCAAACTGTCCAAACTAAGCACCATGAGGCCTCCTGAGGGGAATTTGAGGGAGCAAAGGTCTGCTAGCCAAGAGGCACCTTCTTGGTCTGATCTCTGGCTCCCACATACCTGCCTTCTTTCTCTGGAGTTCTGATTCAATGAACAAAGTGACCAGATGTGCCAGTGAAGGACAGGATGTGGAAGGCAGTGGTCAGCAGGACAGGAGGACTCAGGAAGGACTCCTGTGATGCCTGGGAGACAGCAGCACCCCAAGGCGGTCTAGAGAGATGCTGCTGGTGCCCAGGCTGGCGGGTCCGTTGGAACTCAACAGCAACACTACCAAGTGCACTCCTCCTGGCTGAGACTGACAGCTGGGCTCCCGGGCATGCAGTTCTTCAGCCTGGGCTGTGGCCACTGGCATTGGTTGTTCTTTGCCAAGATGCTATCCTGTGCAATGTAGGGTATTGACACCAGCAGCTTTCCCACTGCCAGATGTGACACGCACCTCTGGAGAGCAGAGCCGCCCTTTACACATCACCCCTCACCTCACGGAGAAGTAAGTGTCCTTACTTCAGAAATGAGGACAGAGCAGTTCTCAGAATTAGCTACTGTGGCACAAAGGGGCAATAGGCAGAGGAGGAAGCCAGCGACACCCCAAGTCATGGGGACAAAAAGCCCCAATGTAGGCTAAAATCATATAACTTACTTTCTGAAGTTCTTCAGCAAATGTGTGGCCTTTTTCTGTAATCACCTCCATGGCAAACCTAAGAGGACAAGGAAAAATTAGCCCGTAACAGAATGCTGTGGGGTCTTAAGATACCGTGACCTACAGTGACCATGGCAGTCTTTCGTGTTGACAAAGAGAACACCGCGTAGACGGGCATTGTGCTTTTATTACGTTCTTTCTCCCCAGTCAGCTGTCCCTCTCTGCCCTTGCCCAGGCTGGTCCTGCAGATACAGTAGGGAGCAGGGGACCTGGGGTCTGTCCAAAGCATGGCCTGTCCTCGACGAGGGGGCGAAGAGGAAGGTGGGACTTTGAAGGATGAATACGAGTTCCATGGTAAAATAGGACAGACAAGGAGACAACTTCCCAGACATAGGTCAAAAATGCTGTACTCCTCTCTTGCAGCCAACAAGGCCTGGCAGGGGACAGATGGTGGCACATGGGAAGGATTCCTGGCAGAGAGACTCTCAAAGGGACAATCCTCAGAGATGCAAGAACCGATGGAGAGGCAAGGGAAGGGACGCTGCTGCATTCTGAACTCAGAGGGTGACCAGCAGGACCCACACAGCACAGGAGAGTCTGCCAGGGCCACGCTCAGCTGACAAACAGTTGGTCCACACTCCCAGGTTGTCCTCCACACACTTTCTCTCTCCCGGTGCCCACTGCTGCCTCCCATCGCTGGGTCCTTGTGGAAGCGAAGACCAGGACATCAGGCATAGGGTCGGCAGTTCCTCTGGTCAAGCACCCACCCAGGCAGAGAGGTCAAGAGGGCAGGAAAAGGAGCAGTAGGGTGGACAGCAAACAACCATCTTCCAATCAGAACAGAGCACGCACCTGCTCCGCACCTAACATCTGTCTTCCTCTGGATGACAAGGAAAGGCTATGCTGGCTGGGACACATCTCTGTCATTACTGTCCACTACACTCCTGGCACCTGGCAGCCATGAGCCGGGGAGTTCCTGGGGCAGTGATGAAGATAAGTGTAAACAGCAGTCAGGGAGATGCAGATTTATTGTACTAATTCATAAGAACAGAGGGAAAGTACTACCACGACCATTTCACAGAACAGCAAACTGAGGTTCAGAACAAGCGTCTCTGGTCTGACCTGAAGTCACACAGCTACTAAGATGGTATAGAATCTGAACACAGATCTTCCAGATCCCTACGTCTGTGACCACAGCGCCAGGCAAGAGCTTGAGGAGCACACTCAGGCCTATCAGTGTTCACACCCTCAGTGCGGCCGAGCACGCCCACCCATGTGGTCATCCACATGCATTTGGCCTTTTCCACCCCACAGTGCCAGGATGTGACTTGTTCTGACCAGGGCAATGGGAAGGAGAGGTCACACAGAAAGTCTCAGGAGCCAGCACGAGCCTCACCAGGACCTGCACCGCCCCAGATAGGTGTCTCATCATCAGGGTTCCACAGAGGCCATATTTGGCAGTGGTACAGCCAGCGAGCAATGGCTGGAGGTGAGGGTGGGAAATAATCCTTCAATGTGATAAGTAGTCGGGATTGGGAGCGGAGGATGGGAATCATTGAGCAAGGCTTCTAACCCCTGGCTCACTTTAAAATCCGTTCACAGGGGGGCCACCTCTGATGCACTGAGGATCACCTGACCTCACCTTTCCTCCACAGCCTGTCTCCTGATGGCACACGTGTGCTCCATGTGACAGAACCAGGGATGGTGAGAAGAAGGTACCTCCCTGTGGTGACAGAGGGATAGACCTAGACCCTGCAGACCAATGGAACTGACCAGCTTGTGCTAACAGCTCATACAGATTCATCCAGGCAATCTTCCAGACTCTCCAGCACCTGGGAGAATGTCACAATGATGACAGTCACCAATGCCCCAGGTTAACTTCACGTCAAGGCCCATCCTTGACCCCCTTACCCAATGGCTGAACTTAGTTCATCCGTAGTTCCCAAAGCCTCAAATACTTGGTCATCTTTAGGTCTCCGCTCTCCTGTGAAGGTGCTGGAAAACCCTGGGGAAGATATTTAGCACATTAGGAATTGGGTGGGGGTTGTCTGAGGGGAGGGGCAGGAGTTGGAGGGATGGCTCAGTGGTTAAGAGCACTTGCTGTTCTTGCCGAGGACCCAGATTCAGGTCCCAGCACTCATGTGGTGGCTCACAACCATCTGTAAGTCTAGCTCCAGATCTGATGCTGTCTTCTGGACATCTCAGGCAGCAGGCATGCACATGGCACACAGACATACATGTAGACAAACACTTGTACACATCAAATAAAAATAACAAATGAATCTTATCAAAACCAGATTTTGACCCTGATACACTTAAAATATTTATTTTATTTCATGTATATGGGTGTTTTATCTGCATGTATGTCTATGGACCATATGCATTAAGTGTCCTTTCGGTCACTATCACCAAAGGTGTCCCTCTATTTCCCTGGCATGCTTTTAATTTAGACTAGGAGCCACAAACGAAGCCTCTAGCTTAAGAAGTAAAGCACCTGTGGTATCTTGCTCTCTCTCTGTCATTCAGTCTGGACCTCAGCATAGGTCACAGCTCCTGCCTAGTACCAGAAGCGTGGCTTTGGTGTTGGCTAGCCACTCAGATAGCCCACTGCATTGTTGTCACGCATAAATGACTCCACAGAGCACCACAGTTATCCACAACATAACTGTGACAAACCAATCTCCACAAATCAAAGGAACCATGCCACAACCGAAGTCACAAAGCTCTCCTAGCTAATGAGAGTGCCGGCTACATCTGTCTGTCACGGTCCCACCATCTCCCTGTCTCTCCCACCTTCTAAGCTGCTTCCTGACCCCGGTGACCCCGTCAGATCACGAACAAAGCTCCACTTCCTTGGCCTCACCCCTGTGTCAGCCCGCCCTTCACTTAGGGAAAGTCCTGTCCAGTGCTACTGCAGGACTCCATGGCTGGGCCTTAGTGAGCCAAGTGCCTCATCTATGACTGACTGGAGGCTGTCTCCAGACCTTTCTGGTGGAAAGCACTGACACCACCAACTGACATCTGTCACTGCTATGCATGGTTTCTCTTCTGTCGTGACAGTAACATACTTGTGACACTTACATTCCAACTTTTGTTTCCCTGCAGCTCAGAGGCAGGAAGAATGCCCTACTTAGGCACGAAGGACATGCTCCAAGCACAGCGGCTATTAACAATCTGTATGGTCTTAAGTTTCAGAAAATGGTGCCACACTGGTCTGTTTCCCTGTTACACTATACCGGGCATTGATTAAAATATTGAAGTGCCGGGCGGTGGTGGCAAACACCTTCAATCCCAGCACTCAGAAGGCAGAAGCAGGAGGATCTCTGTGAGTATGAGGCCAGCCTGGTCTACAGAGTGAGTTCCAGGACAGACAGGGCTACACAGAGAAACCCTGTGTCAAAAAACAAAAATAAAAAAAATTGAAGCAACAAAATGTTTTGAAAAAAAAATAGAAGAAAAGTATGTGAACTTTTGTGTATTTCTCTCTCCCACAGTTCAACCTCTCTCCTGGCTACCAGTCAAAGAGAAACTCTTTCAGGACCAGTGAGACAGCTCAGCTGGTAAAGGGGCCAAGCCTGATGACCCGAGTTTAATGCCCAGGAACTACAGGGTGGAAGGAAAGAACCAACACCCGAAAGTTGTTCTCTGACCTCAAGTGCATTGTGGCATAGGCACACAGACACATCCAAAAAATAAATTATAACTAAAAACCCAAATCCGAAGAGATAACCTCTCAGACATATCTGAGTCCCCTTCCACATGCTTTTTTTTCCTTTTCTTTAGAGACAAGGTCTCACTGTGTAGCCCTGGCTGGCCTAGAACTTGCTATGTAGCCAGGTATACAAACACACAGACACACACTCACAGTACACACACAGTTTCTTCTTCTCTTTAGAGACACAGCCTCACTCTGTAGCCCAGGCTGGCCTTAAGCTTACAGTGATCCTCCTGCCTCTGCATCCAGCGTACCAAGATTACATGTCTATACCACCATACCTACAGTTAAACTTTTAATCCAAGTGAACTAAAAGATATTTTTAAAAGTTTTTAATTTGTTTTAATTGTGTGTGTGTGTGCTGGGGGAGGATGGTGTTTATGAGGTGCCCAAAGGTCAGAGGCAATGGATCCTTCTAGAGTTAAGGTTATAGGAAAGTGTGAGCCACCCAACATGGGTGCTGAGACCCACACCTGGGCCCTCTGGAAAAGTAGTACAGGCTCTTAAACACTGAACCATCCCTCCCACCCCATGACTCAGAGTTCTTAGATTGTGCCACACCGGTTTTCTTTCTTTCTTTTTCTTTTCTTTTCTTTTTTTTTGCAGTTTGGCGGTTGAACCTAGGGCCTCCAGGATACTACCCAGCACTGATTGTGTCACACTGGTTTTGCTCATTTGTCTTTTTTTTTTTTTTTTTTGCAGTTCCAGAATACTAGCCAAGCACTCGATCCACTGAGCTACACTTCCAGTCCCACAACTTGTCTTCCCTTTAGTTCAAGACAGGGTTTAGTTATGTAGCCTAGGCTGGCCTGGAGACTGACATGTCACCCTACCTGGTCTTGAACTCGTGGCTCTCCTATCTCAGCCTCCCAAGTGTTGGCATTACAAGCGTGCACTATTCCCAGCTTCTTTACAACTTCTTTTGAACACTTAATAATAGTTTGTGCATTTTTCGTGTCAGTTCATGTCACATGGCTACCACGAGGCCAGAGCTTTAAACGATGCCTGCTGTGTGTCTTGCTTCTCACCCATCTCCACCCTACCTTTGTCTCCTGTTTTGGTGTAAATCTTGGGGATCTTGGGTGCCTTCGAGGATGACTGCAGCCTAATGAGAAAGAGACATCAAGACATGGTAAGGGGGAATGGATTGCAGAGTGCACCTCAAAGTGCAGCTCACTCAGCTTGCTGGCTGCAACCTCCATGATAGCATTTATGCTCCTTCTCGATGGCAATCTTCTGTCAACCATTTTTCTTGCCATCCCTTCCAGACGATACCCCAGGTGTCCATGTCTCTACCTCTACAACACTGCTGAAGTGCACTGTTTGTGAAGTGACTGACAGATATTTGCTGGTGGAACTAACCCGTCACTCCATATGGCCCTAGCTCCACAGTGAACTAAAGCTACCAGCCCTTCAGCTTCTCCCACACCCCAAAGTTAGCCATTCACTTCTTTGTAGAAATGGCAGCCCACAAAGATTCACCTCCCCGGGTCTTCAGGAAGAGGCAGGGCTGGGATTTATGCCCAGGACTGTTCCACTCTAAGCGTGAGCTGGGTCACTATCCTCCCCAAACTCTTGCCCCTAGTCCACCCTAACTCCAGTCCTCTATCACAGAGTTATGGCTTCGTGGGGAAACTGAGCCACTTGCATTTTCAAAGGGTTCAAGTGTCACAAAAAAATAAAAACACTGGCAAAATGGAATTCGAAAAAAAATTGTATTTTCACTCTTTAAATTTATTATCTTATTTTTGAGGCCTGCAATTGGAGCCTAGCCTTTGGACATGCTAGACAAACATTCTATCACTGGGCCACATCCCCAGTCCTTGCTCTCCCTCAAGAGACTGCCATTTTCAAATAGCAGTGCATAACTTAAATATGCAGATTACAATTAAAATGTGACCTTACAAGGTTATTCAAAAGTCAGAGAACTGGGCAGGAAACGTTGATTATAAGTTCATGGTAGTCTGCAGGTTCTAAGGTCCTGGAAGTCCACGAGTACAAGTTTCAAAGTGCTATTAGGCCTTTCTTAGAAGATGTCTGGAGTCCTAGTACTAATCCTGATAAACCGCTTTGGACACTGGGTAAAATCCGAATAGAAGGCTCTGATGGCCCGCACCAACATGCCCTGCCCTGACTGACCACAGTTGGACTGCATTAGAACTCGTGCCAAGAAATTCTGGTCTCTGATGCCATGCTGCCCCGGTGACGTCATCAGTGTGACGTACCCACGGAGCCAATACAACTATCCCCACCCCCGCAAGTGTTGGAGTTGACACTCACCTATTCCCGTCTTCCTCGCCCTGAGGGCTGCGGCTCTGAAAACGGGGACACAGCAGCCTGCAGGCGCCGAGGTGTCCGCGCAGGCCAAGGCGGCCCCCAAACACCCACACAGCCATGAGTGAGACGAGTCCAGGCCTGACCCCGCGAGGCATCCGTCCACGCTCTAGGATGACTCCGCCCCGCAGCTGGCCGCGCCACCTCTCAATCGCCGTCTCCTATTGGTCTGCGGCACTCGCACCAGGGCGGGGCACTCCCCGGGTTTTGTTTCCCATTGGATTACGAAAAGAGTAAGGCGGGGAAACCTCAGCGTGTTTGAAATTCCTATTGGTCAATATTCTACCCAATCCGTAAAGGGATCCTAGGTTTGAGCTCTTTGATTGGCTCGAGGGAAGACGCGCCCGCCTCCGTGGGGCTGGGCGCTCCGGGATGGAGAAGACCGGGAGCTGCGGCTGCGGCTTCCGCGGACCTGGACGCTGGCCGTGGCAGGTAAGAGGCCTGGGCTGCGCGGCGGGCGGCGCGAGGACCGGGGCCCCGGACACCGCAGGCCAGACGCCCCATTCCTCTGCCTTAGTTTCCTTGGTCGGAACGATCGGCGGCATCAGATCGGACGGTTCCCTAAGAAACGGGGGCCTCGGTGTCTGCTTAGTCTGTAATGGGGTGGTTTGTGTGAGGGAGTTCCGGTGAAGTCTTACTCGCAAATGCAAAAATTTACTTACAATGCAAAAATGCATGCGCCCGTAAATCCAGCAAAAACAGTCAGTGAGAGTCTGCCTTGCAGAAGTTCTTGCTTAAATACGCAACACCGGGCGTAACAGGTATGTACTGCAGTTTTATGATTGTGACAGTTGGCTGTGGTCTCGATGTCCGGAAAGAGTTCTTTCCTTTTTTAAGATTTTATGTAAACCTCCCTATACCACACCATCAAACACACGGCCTTCCTCATAGTAGGCAAGCTCTTCACTACTGAGCGAGGGAGGCCATGTCAGTTTCTACCTTCAGTAGTGATAGCAATAAACGCTGGAGCCGAGAACCTGCCAGTGCTGAGTAGCTGTCTAGTCAAGGAGCTATTTGACAGACAGACAGACAGACACTGCTGCTTCCCAGTCCTTTGGTATCAGTCTCCAGTGTTGCCTTATCTGACATGTGGGAAACAGATTCACGATAGTTTAGTCTCTGTCTCTCTCTCCCTTTCTATTTGAGAGTTTTTCTTCGTGGTTCTGGATGTCTTGGAACTCACTCTGTAGACCAGGCTGGCTTTGAACCCAGAGACCCTCCTGCCTCTGCCTCCTAAATGCTGGGATAAAAGGCATGTGCCACCAAGCCCAACATTCCTGATGTGACTAATTAACATCTAGGCACCTTTGTTCCCCTCTCTGCTATTCCCTTTCAGGACTCTCAGGAGCCATGTTGTCAGAAGTCCTGCTGATATCTGCTCCCGGGAAAGTCATTCTCCATGGAGAACATGCCGTGGTTCATGGCAAGGTAAAAAGTCCCCAGAACCCTTAAAAATTGAGTATTACTTCTCTCTGACTCTGAATTTGAAGAAGGGGAGAACTGGATGAATCTCTCCAGCCAAACCTTAAATGCTAAAGGACTACTGGCCACCTAGTACGACAGCAGAAAGATGGCGTGTAAACCCTCACAAGTGGAGTGGACTCACCAAGGAAGTTCATCTTAGGGAAAAGAGCTCAGAGGAGTGGACTCTGGGGTATCCCAGTGTTGGGGAATTGGAGACAAGATCTGGTAGAGATGTTGGACACATGCTTTATCTCACTTAATCCTCGGAGCTAGCAACTTCCTAGTCGTCTGTCTTACAGGGAGGGAAACTGAGGCTTGGGAGAGAATCGGTGATGTGACCAAGTACATTATACCTTCACGAGGCTGGGTGTGAGCCCGAGTGGGTCTAAGCTCGAGTGACGTGACCAAGCACATTACACACAAGGCTGGGTGTGAGCCCGAGTGGGTCTGAGCTCGAGTGAAATGATCAAGCACATTATACCTTCACGAGGCTGGGTGTGAGCCTGAGTGGGTCTGAGCTCAAAACTTACATTTTTTTCATTTACTGCAATGTCACTTTATGGTTTTGTCTGTGCATGTGTGCTGTGTGTAATCTTGGAGATGAACTTAGGTACTGTTCTTAGGAGGCGCTCTCTGCTTCAGATTTTGAGGTAGTGCTTCTCATTGTCTTAAAGCCTTCTGGAATGGCGAGGCTAGACGGCCAGTGAACCCCAGGGACCCTCCCGCTTGCATCTCTGAAACATATGGATTTTGGGCCATGAGCCGTTAACCCTCAGCTTACTGCTTCTGCCCTTTGTCCTATAGGTGGCCCTGGCGGTGGCCTTGAACTTGAGAACATTTCTACTGCTTCGACCACAGAGCAACGGGAAAGTGAGCCTCAACTTACCAAACATTGGTATTAAACAGGTCTGGGATGTAGCCGAGCTTCAACTGCTGGACACAAGCTTTCTTGGTTAGTACAAAGGTGGGGAGTCAGGTATGGTAAGAGCCTGGCCCCTGAAGGAAGTGGGGAGCTGGTGATAGGGTAGTTACTTCAGGTTGTCTGTAAGGGATCCAGAGGACAGCCTTTCCAAGAGGTTTCTCTTCTGACCTCTGACCTCAAAAAATTGGTTTTACTCATTTAGTATTTGATTTGATTTTGTTTGTTTGTGGCACTCTTACTCTGTGGACCAGGCTGTCCTGAACCACACAGAGATCTGCCTGTCTTCTGCCTCTCAAGTGCTGGGGTTAAAGGTGTGCGCCACTGTGCTCAGCTGGTCATTCTAAACTTGTGAAAACTTGTCCCTAACATCTCTGACTGTTGGGGCACATCATTCAGACCCATGTAGAGTGAAAACCTTACGCTGTGGTGTCCATTACCCTTCTTGTTGCTATGACAAATCCACTTAAGGAAGGGTGTGTTTTGACTCTTCATCCTGCTCGTGGTAGGAGTGTGAAGTGACCGGCCACATTGCCTCTGCAGTCAGGAAGGAGAGAGATGAATGGATACTGGGCACAGCTCCATTTCTTTATTCAGTCTAGAACCCTGGCCCCTGGCATGGCACCACATGCATTTAAACCTCTCTAGAAACACCCTCATCGATGTGCCCAGAGGTGAGCTTTCTATTTCTAGGTGACTCTAAATCCTGCCAATATTAGCTAGTGTATTCCCAGTACCCGGGAGGTGGAGGCCAGAGGGTCAGGAATGCTAGAACAGCTTCAGCTGTATGGCAAATTCGAGGCCAATCTGGGCTACACAGACCACATCAAACAAAACAAGATAAAAGAGAGCAAAAGGTGTAAGTGTCACAGTTGTGAAATGGCACTTATGCTAGTGTAAGCTGGTGTCTACATGTGTAGGAGGGTCTGGGGAACAGGCACCAGCCATCAACATTGCCTAAGTCCTGGGGAAGGTGCTGTGACGAGAAGCCTTCATTTTCTGCCTTTAGTCTATGGTTGCTACCGAGCATAGGGCTGAGGCAGCTCAGCAGTGGAGTGTACGCTTAGCATATGCGAGGCCCTGGGTTTAATCTCCTGCACCGCTAGAAATTATTTAAAAGGCCAAAGGAACTTAACATTTATTACCGGCAAATCCAACCAATACTAATGAAGCGTTGCTAAAATTCCTTCCCGGGGAAACTTAAATGACACCCACCCTTCTCCTAAGGTCCCAACGACAACCCAGGCACAGTTCCACTAGAGCTCACCCTGGGAACCAATGAGTTCATTGGGCTTCCTTATTGAGTATAGGTCAGGGGTTACCTATTGGGGTGTGGGTGCCCCACATAAAGGCCTCACTAAAAAAATCTTAACCTGGAAGGAATGATGCCTCTCCTGAAGTCACATAGATGGAGCACCCCTCCCTGCAGCCATGTGCAGCTGGGGCAGAGTTGCACAGCTGGCGGTAGGGAGCCAGTAGATGCCCAGGCGAGGGTCCTGTGACCTCCCTACATCTCTGTAAGGGGATGTTCGGTCAACAAACCCAGCTGGGATAATCACTTTTGCAAGGGGGCACCACTGAATTCCCCAAGATGGTAGTTGCCTGGCTCAGAGGACAGTTAGGAATAACTTGAGGTGGTAGACACCTCATAGCTTCAGCTCCCCCAGTAGCAAACCTGGGCATTCTGGCGTTAGCCATTCAGGATTGACTTCAGGAGAGGGAATTCCTTGTTTCTGAAACAGTGTCGGGCCATACCATGCTTTTCTTTTGGGGTGTCAGCACTGGCTTTCCATGCCCGTAGCCCAGGGCCCCTGTGCTGCTGCTGCTGGGGGCGTGGGAAGAGTGGTGACTGCAGCCATTTGGGCTAGTTCCCGTGTGTCAGCAGGGCCCCTGCCCCATGGCCTGGTCTGACCCCCAGGATGCTCCCTCTTTTCTGGCTCATGCCTCCTCACTAGAAATTGCATTTCTCGGCCAGCTGAGGGCAAGTGAGAGCCCTCCCAGGACTACTTCCAGCCACCCCTGAGCCCTGCCACCTACCACCGGAGATGGAGTGTGGTGACCGCTTTGGTCTGCTTAGCAGTGGAGGGCTGGGCTTGATCCCCAGTAGAAGGAAAGACGGACAAGGGCTGTCACTCTAGAATGGCTCTTTCCTGTCTGCTGGGCCTTTGGAATTGGCTGGGGCTTTGTTCTTTTTTCTGTGTGTATGGGTTCCTGGCCCTGCCTTTCTGCTGTAGAGGGTTGGTACAGGTGGTAGGAACTGATATATTCATTTTACAAGACGTTCCCTGGGTGACTCCTGTACCCTCATCAGCTCCGAGCCTCTGGGACTTGCCTTCCATGGCGTCAGGCAGTCAGTAGGATGGAACGATCCCTGAGAACCAGCAACTGCTTTTCTGAGTTAGTGTCTGAAGCAGCGACAGCCAGGCATGGTAGCTCATGGCCGAGAACACACAGACCCACTGGCGAGTCTGGGCAAGTCTCTGCTGATGCCAGGCCCGTGAGTGAGGATGTGTGATCTGACTATAGTTGCTGTGGAGACCCAGCAGGATAAAGGGTTGGTGCCAGGGCTGTAAGTCTGCCTCAGTAGGAGACCACAGGGTCTTCTTGGAGACTGGCTGCCACTGCTCCCTCCACATAGTAACAGACAGAGTGAGCCGGTACTGAGCAGGTGTCAGACCGTGAGCCGAGCATGGTCTCCGCTGCCAGTCCTCAAAGCAGGTCATACTGTTCATCTGCATTTTACGAATGTAACAGTGAAGGCTTGGATACTGCACCTCCATCATGGCTACAGAAAGGCCTGCACAGGTCTCTCTACACTCCAAGATTGGTCTGTTTCCATCACAGAACTCTGCAATGCTGGTGTCTCCTTGACCTCTTGGTTTGGCCCTCTAGAATGTATTGTGAATCTATTCAGCACATATGTTCTGAGCCCTTAGTGGGTGCCCTGAACTTTCCTAAAAGCCATGTCCCGCTCCATTCCACCTGCTAACCTGAGACTGGGCGTGATCTGTGAAGTTGAGCTGGTCAGACTTGCTCAGTCTCGTGTGTGTGTGTGTGTGTGTGTGTGTGTGTATGTGTGTGTGTGGTACATGCACACACTGAGGATGGAACCCAGGACCTGGCACAGGCTAACTGAGGGCCTTGCCTACATCCCCAGTCCTTTTGCTAATTGTCTTTGAGAAAGAGAGAAATCGTTGGGGATTACCTTACTGCTCCCTTTGGTTTTGAAGGCTCCATGGTAAAGCAAGGCTTGTACACAGCATGTGCTCAGATTATTAGTTCAGGACTTGCTCCAGGCCGGGAACTATGCTGAGTCCTGAGTGCCTGGTCTTTATCTTCACAGTCAAGACCCACACTGAAGGCTGCCTACCACCCAAACTGGAAGCAAACCGATATACCCGGATGGTTGCTGGGACCCTGTTTGTCCCCGTGCTGATCGCACTGTGTTGTGGGGTTTACAAAAGCCCTCTCAGCTGCCTGTTTGTTTGCTTGTGTGACAGAGCAAGGCGATGGCCCAGCACCCACCCCAGAGCAACTGGAGAAACTGAAGAAGGTGGCGGGCCTCCCCGAGGACTGTGTCGGCACTGAGGGCCTGGCAGTGCTTGCCTTTCTGTACCTGTACCTGACTATCTGCCGGCAGCAGAGGTGTGTACATGGTCTATAGGAGTCCGCCCAGCCTCCCCTGGGAAGTGTTTCGGTTGCCACTGTTACTGTAGAATCCCTGTGCCTCATGGGTCTCTAGGGATGATGGCCATAGGCTGTGCACGCAGTGAGGCAGCAATCCAGAAGAGAGGCTTCACCTGTTTATTCCTGGGGACGCAGAGGCTCTGGAGTTAGACAGCCTGAAGACCATTCAGCCAGTTAGGCACCCAGTTCACATGAGCACTGGTGTTTTGACCCTGTACTGTGTCCTCTGCTGTTTGAGTTCAGTAGGACAAAGGCTTTGCTGAATTCTTGTTCCTCAGGGTGGCCTCTGGTGTGGCTGGAGAGGCACATGTGTGTCTCGTCTGTCTTTCCGCAGTTAGCAGAGTGAAGCCTGAGTTCTCTTTTCAAAGAGAGAGACCTGGGAGGCTGGTGCCTAGAGTTTGACAGTGCTGCTGAGACATGGCGCTCTGAAGGCTGGTGGCAGGCCTCTTGCCCTCATTTGAGATGCTTGCCCTCTCTGAGGCTCAGCTTTCCCATCTGTGGAATGGTGCGTTGATAGCACCACACTCTGAGGGTAGTAAGGTTTAATCTGACAAAAGTGCAGAGCTCAGAGCCTGGCATGTGGCTTGGTGCATCGTTACTGTGCCCATTTCCTTTGGCTGGATGTGGTGACACCAGTGCTCAGGTAAACTGAGGCAAGAAGGCTGCCCTGAGTCATCCTGTGCATGGGCTCCAGCATGACTTCCAGGATAGACTGACAGCCTAGGCTTCATTGTGAGACCTTGTCTCAAACAGTCCAACGAGCACAGCACCAAGCAGAACTAGAGATGTGGCCAGTTACTTACCTGACATGCATGAAGCCCTGGGTTCTGTCCCCATTGTCATTCACAGCCCGGTGTGGTGGTGCACACTGTAATCCCAACACCTACGAGGCAGAGGCCAGATGGTCAAGCTCAGGTCCATTCTCCTCTGCTTAGCAACTTTAAGTCAGCCTAGGCTTCACAAGACCCTTTCCAAAATGGCATTGAGCTCACACAGTAAATTCATTATTAAATAATAATATGAATAATTTCCTCAAGAATCAATAAGGTGGATTAGGAGTATAATTAAAATTGCCATGACAGTCATGCTGTATAGAGCAGTTTGGGTTTTTGTTGTTGTTTTTTTGATGCATGTAGCCCTGTTTGGTCTGAGCCTCACTGTGTAGACCAGGCTAGCCTGGAACTCAGAGCTCTACCTGCCTCTGGAGTGCTGAGGTTAAAGATGTGTGCCGTGTCACCAGTGTTATTTTTTATACAAGGGGAAAGGCAGAGCATTAGATACTGGCCCCACTGCCAGGCCCTGTGCTGAGGACATTGCATAGGTGGCTGGCACTTGTATCTGACTTGGAGATTCTCAGCTTGGTAGCACGCTTCCCTTCAGTGGGTCGGGGCAGAGTCTCCCATCTGCATAGGGTGGGCGTGTGTATTTTGAAGTCACACTCAGTGTTGGATGTCTACAAAGTGGGAACAGGACTTAGAAATTGGCTGACACTGTCGGACGTTACTTGAGGGATGTCTGTGTGTGATGGTATGGCTGCTCTTTGAACTGATCTGCAGCAGACCTGGGTTCATGTGTCAGGAGTGGTGTCTGGTGGAAGAGGCCACCTGGGAGCACAGGCAGCCGTGGAGAGAGATGACGTGTGGATCCTCAGAGCCTAGTGACGGCCCTTGTGGGTGTTTTAGGGAAGCATCCAGTGGAAACATTTGGTGACCTCTGGAAAGATGGGTGGGAGATGTTGTGGCACAAGGCCGTGCCAGACAGACGGACAACTGGTGCTGAGAGCCAGGCCAGAAAGGAGCCCGGCTCTGTGTGTTGGAGGGAGGCTTTGTTTCACAGTGATTTAAGTCTGGCACCTGTTTCCTGGTTGTCTGAGTCACCTTCAGTTGCCACCATCCAGTGGGGATGCTCTCCCATCAGTGGTCCAGGTGCTCAGCCAGCCACTCCCCCAATGTCCATTCCTGGCCCCGGGTTCCCATAGGCACTTCACACCTTCAGAGGAGTCATGCTTTGTGCCCTGGTGTGTTTCAGGACACTCCCGAACCTGGACATTGTAGTATGGTCAGAACTGCCTGCTGGGGCAGGCTTGGGCTCCAGTGCCGCCTACTCGGTGTGTTTGGTGGCTGCCCTCCTGACTGCCTGCGAGGAGATCACCAACCCACTCAAGGACAGGGGTGCCATTGGCAGGTAATGACTCTCTTTGCCTTGTCCTTCCTGTGATGGAGCCGTGAATAGCACTGGGGCTTGGAACACTGTTGCACCTGTCTGACCCTTAGCTTCCCCCTGTGTGAAAGGGGTAGCTTTGTCTTTCCTATAGGATTTTTTAAACTCTGTCTCTCTCTCTCTCTCTGAGGGTGGGATGTAGGTCAGGGTAATCTTAGGTGTCAGTCCTTGCCTTTACCTTGAGAGACAGGTTTCTCGTTTGCCACTGGGTACAACAGCCTGGTTGGTGTGTGAGCTTCCAGAGTCCCGTTTCTGCTCACAGTGCTAGGATTACAGGTGTGTGCTACCTCCCTGCTTTGCATGAGGTCTGGGGTCAGCTTGGCTCCTCTTGCCTGTACAGCGAGCCTCTACCTGCTTGTGCCTTCTCTCCTTTTCTTTTTATTTATAAAAGTGTCTTGCTACATAGCACAGGTTGCTCTGTAACTCATAACCCTCCTGCACCAGCCTTCCAGATGCTGGGGTTACAGTGTGTCCCCTCACACCTAGCCGGTTCACCTGTGACCACCACTGCACACTACTGTGTGAGTTGCAGATCTGTGGTCCTAACTGGACACCTGAAAGAAAACCCAGAGGCAGCAACTGCCTCAGCAAGATGCTGGGCTGTTGTGTTTTTTTTTTGTTTTGTTTTGTTTTGTTTTGTTTTTCAAGACAGGGTTTCCCTGTGGCTTTGGAGCCTGTCCTGGAACTAGCTCTTGTAGACCAAGCTGATCTCGAACTCACAGAGATCCGCCTGCCTCTGCCTCCCGAGTGCTGGGATTAAAGACGTGCGCCACCACCGCCCGGCTCACTGGGCCGTTTTTGCATACACTCAGGACCTGTGGCCCCAGGCATCATACAACAGTGTGGTGTGCTCTTCCACCTCACGGCATCTCTGTGAAGGAGATACTGCTATCTCTGCTTTTGCAGATGAGAGAGAAGAAGGTATAGCTGGAGGATTTGAGTAGTGGCTGGCATCCGACCAGCCCACAGCACCCCACACAGCTCTACAAGGGAAAGGGAATTTCCAGAATAGAGCCATACTGAGGCAGGGGTAGAGGGCTGCTCTTCCGGGTTCCGGCTAGTGTTTGATCTGGTCACGTGCTGACACTGAGCCCACCCACGCTGTTCCACAGGAGGCTCCTCTGCTTTCAGGAGGTCTAGAGGTGAGTGGTGCCTCCCGGAGATTCACAGTGGTAGTGCCTTTGTCTGGTCTGAGGCAGGGTCGCACTGTGTGAGGCTGGGCTCACACTATTGCTGTTACTGCCTCGGTCTCCCAAGTATACGGTTGCAGGAGTGTGTCACCGTGGATGCTTCCACACTGACCACTGCCGAGCCACCCCTGCAGACCACAGCTACAGTGGCCATCCAGGCCTGGGGTAGGGGCTGGCACTTGAGTAGAGGTTGTCACCATGTGTCCCATGTAGACACAAGGCCTGCCTCCAGCCATACCTGACCTGGGTCAGAAGAGAGTGAGGACAGTGGGGCTCAGAGAGGTTAGTTGACGGTCCAGAGTCAGTCGTCTAGTGAGAGCACAGCACGCTGGTAAGCCGAGGCCCAGCAGCACGCTGGTAAGCCGAGGCCTGGGCCTCTCCTGCTGCACTGTGTGGTTTCAGAGGAAGGGAAGGCAAGGCTCGGTGTCATCTTGCTCAATCACATCAGCCCTGGGCTTGGGGTAGCCTGTGCTAGCAGTGGGTCCACCCACAGCTCCTTCCTTCTGCTGTCTAAAGCGACCCTCGCTCTCTGTATGTCCAGGTGGCCTGATGAGGACCTGGAGTTGATTAACAAGTGGGCCTACGAGGGAGAGAGAGTGATCCACGGGAACCCGTCTGGCGTGGACAATGCTGTCAGCACCTGGGGTAGGACTGTTTGCTTCCTCGTCCTTCCTGCGAGGCTTGTTGCTTTCGTAGGTGCCCTGACTCTTGGCTTAGGGTGATGAGGAAAAGCGCATGTTTGTGTGGGAAGATCGCAGGGCCATGCCTCTCTGAAGGGTAGGCTCAGACCCTGGGAAATAGTAAACCCCACTGATCTCTGTCGGGGACTCACAGGGGACTGGCCGACCACACAAGCAACGTTGCATCCTTGCAAGTCGCTTGCTTACAGGCCTAGCCTCTGAGCCCTGGGCCTTCACCTCACCATATGGGCAATGACTAAGGAAGCCAGACATCTCAGAAGGCCAAGGTCCTGGGGACCTTAATACCCTTTGGGTCCTCCACAGCTGAAGCTGGAATGGATGGGTGTGTCATTCAGCCTGGCATGTTGAGGCTACACTGACCTCACACTGTCCCAGAGTGCAGCTCTGAGCCTTCCCCATCATGATGGCTGCTGTCCCTTTCTTTAGGAGGAGCCTTGCGCTACCAGCAAGGGAAGATGTCATCCTTGAAGAGGTAACTCAGGCTTCGTGGCCATGCCTAGCACAGCTGCTCCACATGTCCAGGAAGAGCACTGTACCTTTGTGAAGTTGTAAGGGGCGGTTGTCCTTGTCCCCTTCCTGCTGTGACTGTATCACATTGTGAGGCCTGGGCACAGCAAGGCCTGCCTAGCCACTGTCTCTCCTCCCCGTGCCAACTCTTCATTGTGATGAAAGGTGAAAGTGTTTCTGCCCCTTCCTCTTGAAGCCCAGCTGGTTTCCAGACTCTGGCTGCCTGTCTGTCCATTCATTTAGTAAGCAGTGGGCACTGCCTTCCTTCTGATGGCGCATCCTGGGGCGTAGGAGCATAGGCATACCTCCCAGGCTGTTTCTGGGAGCGCTTGCTATGAGTGAAGGTGGGTGTGTTGGGTTTTGACAGATAAGTATGGAAACCTACACAGGACAAAGGGGTGTTATGGAGGCCAGCATTCTGTAGAGTGGAGCCCACAATGGGAGGCTCAGGCAAGGCTCAGAGCGGAAGGCTTGGCTGCTTTGCATGTCTGTGCCCCACCTGGTCAGGCGTGCAGACTGAACCTTGGTACGTGGAAAAGTTAGGGACGGGTTAGATGATGACAAGTAGGAGCCCACTGGGGCTGAGGTGGGTCGCGTGGTGGTTTATGTGTTAGGGAGGGTCACTGGTGCTCTCTTGCCGTCTTCATCCTTGGTGTTGTCTCAGATGGGCACCAGGTCCTGGCACACTGCCCCAGACAGCTGAGTCACTCCGTTAGGGGCTCACAGTGCCACTTGTCTCCCGACCCCAGCTGTGCTTTGCCTGTGGAGGCAGCCTCTTCCAGCTTTGGCCTTGAACAAGTCTGCCCTGGGGCTTTTCAGCCTTTTTTCCACCTAATGGATCCTTCCTGGGGTGCTGCTGTCTGTACCTCACGGGGTGTTCAGCAACACCCTGGCCTCTATACCCCTCAGCTGTGATGATCAAAAGTGTTCCTCAGTGGCAGCTGGTTGGATGTCAGAAGGGGTTTCCAGAGAGGCTGCTGAGGTAGCCCCAGAGCAGAGGCCTGACTGAATGGGAGGCATACAGCTGTGAGGAGGGAGCAGCCGCCCCACCCCCCACCCCTCCCCAGAGTGGATGCAAGTGCAGAGGTCCTGTGGCTGGTGCAGCGCAGCGGTGAGGAGGCCAGGGTACTGAGTGATGTGTGCACTGGGGAAGGAAAAAGATGGGACGACCTGGAATCAGGGGAGGCCAGGCCCAGACCACACACACTTCCAGAGCACAGTCCTGAGTGCTGACCCCTGGACACAATAGGTTTTGTGAGGACTGGCAGCAAGCCTTTGGCAGAGAATGTAGGTGAAGATGAAGATGGGATTCCCAAGCTCCCCATCCCCCAAGCCAGTCTGCCTTCTTCCTACAGCTGGCTTAACAGGGAGGCTTCTCCCCAAAGCCAAAAGGGCGCCTTTCCATACACAGCAACTTGTTTGTGGTGTGGCTCTAGGTCCAGCCTCCCTGAACACTGCCTTTTTGAGTGACAGACGGTCTGCTCATCCTAGGAAGCTTAGAAAAGACAAGCACCATCCTCCATCCTGAGGATGAGCTTCTGGGTGGTGAGATAGTAGGACAGCGGCCTCTCTGCTGCTGGACCTTAGTTTTGAACTATAAAGAGGGTGAATAAAGGTGTGGGTTCCACACCCTGCAGCTGTCTCGCAGAGGCGCATCCAGGTTCTCTGCCTCCATCCCCGCCCCAGATCTCTGAAGGGCTGAGTGGATGGCAAGCAAGAGCAGCTGGTTCCTCCAGAGGCCGCTCGCACAAGGACAGTCAGGACTGCACAGCTTCCCTAGGGCCGTGCTGGGGCGGCTGCCTACTGCAGCCTCTGGGCTGCTCTCTTCTCTACAGCAGTTGGGACTTTGACTCCTGTGGCCATAGCACGCTTCCTGCCCGGATTGTTGCTCTGGTCACTGTAGAATGGGTTCATGGGTGCCTCTGAAGTCCTGTCTGCTTGCTCCCTTCCCCAGGGACCACTACAGGTGCATGAGAGCAGAACAAGCAACCCTAAGCTAGAAATCAAAACTCAAACATGGTGCCCCAAAGTTTTTGGATTGCAGAACATTTCAGGTTTAGATTAAGGACAGTCAGCAAGTGACACCCATGTAGGTAGTCCTGAATTCCTAGAACCTTACGACCTGGATCGTTCCTGCAGAAGGATGTTTGTCTCTCTCTTGTGCCCCCCTTCATCCCCACCTAAACTTCAAGGTTGGGCACCACTGAGCCCCTGACCCTTCTTGCACTCTGCCATAGCTACTTTGAACCCAATGAGGGCTTATGACCTCATTGTCCAGGCTCAGCATATGCTGTTCTGCCCCAGCCTCTTAACCAATAGTGGTCTTTATCCCTCACGGATGGTGAGGTCTTAGAGGATCTCTTTCCTCCCCTATGCCTGCTAGCCCCTAGACTAAGCTGGGGTCCCCCCATGTGCTGTCCTTATGTCATACCTTCCTGGGCCTCCACTTCTGTACCAGGATGGGGTAGAGTCCTGGGCCTGGTTCCTCCATCCTGCCTTTTTTCTCACTGTAGGCTCCCGGCCCTGCAGATCCTGCTCACTAACACCAAGGTCCCGCGAAGTACCAAGGTGCTTGTGGCTGGCGTCAGAAGCAGGCTAATCAAGGTGCTCCTGGATGGAGGGGTGCTGTGGGTGTTGGGGACAGGGGAACCTGAGGAGGCGGTGTGGACAGAAAGGAAGGTGCTGACTGCCGGAGCAGACTCGACAGATTTTTGGAACCGGCTGCTCCTTTAGTCACTGGCTTTGTGGCAGGGTTCCCAGCAGATGTCAGGGCATCTGCAGGACAAAGGCCGAACCAGAGGTTCCCGTACTACTACAGCAGGCATTCCTCTATCCTTAGACTTCATGTTCTGCCCTTCCTTCCCAACAGTTTCCTGAGATTGTGGCCCCGCTCCTGACCTCGATTGATGCCATATCCCTGGAATGTGAGCGCGTGCTCGGAGAGATGGTCGCAGCTCCAGCCCCAGAACAGTACCTTGTTCTAGAAGTAAGTCCACCACTGGCCAGCTCCTCACCCTGCTGGACCCTGAAATGTGTGTGTCCATATGTGCAGACATTTCTTACCTGGAAGCCTGGCCCTTGGGCAGGTAGGGGCACAAGATTAAGAAGCAGCTCACATGAACAGACATTTCATCTTGCTGACCCCCATTCCTTATTTGTCCTGGGGAGATTCCTACCTTCATGGTTCCTGCTCTGTGCTGGCTACGGGTGTCCACTCAACAGCCACCTGCTGTTCCTGGTCAGGTGGGTTCTGAAGTTGTCCTGTGGTCCTCTAACCATGGCCAGCACCGTTCATGCAATTCTAGTATAGCACAGAAATCCCACGATCAGCATTTGAGCAGGCCAGTGTCTGAATTCTCTTTCATTCTCCTCCTGCTGGTGGCCTCACTGGGGAGTCACAAGCTTGTTATAGTTCCAGGGTCTCCTGTTCCCAGTGCCCATGTGCCACCAGCTCAGAGAGCCAAAGGCTGTCTCTCAGACGTGGGCCAGCTGGTCTGGTAAATCAGGCTGATGGTAAAATGCCATCTGGCCTCCCTTGGAGTACTAGGGCTCCGCAGTCCCTGGCTGAATAGCCGAGCAGCGGCAGGTCATAGGAAGGTGCAGGCAGGGCCCCTCCAGATGGCCTGGCACGCTCCTGCTCTGCCTGGCCTCTAGTACTGTCCTGTGATCCCTGCTGCCACTCCAGGGTAACGTCTCTCGTGCTCCTGGCAGCTACTTTGGTCTCCATTTTACAGACTTAAAAGCTGAGGTCCAAAATGGCTGACTTCCTCCTGTGTTATCAAACTAGTGTGTAGCAGAGCCAGGACCCAAATTAATGCCTATGTATGCTTCCACTCAGCAGACTTTATTTTTATTTTTTGAGACAGAATCACATTATGTAACCCTGGCTGGCCTGGAATTCACTATATGGACCAGGACAGCCTCAGACCCATAGATGTGCCTACATTGTGTACCATCACACCTAGACTCACTGAGCGCTTTACTGAGCACCTACTGTGTGCAGGGCACAAGGTCTCCATATAACCTGGAGCCTCTGACCTTGTTTCCCAGACACCCTTCTGCTGTCCCCAAGCCTTGCTTCCCCAAATCTCATTTCCTTCCATGTTCAGGATCTCAGATCCGAGCTGAAAAGAAATGAGAAGTGCTCGCCAGTGCACTATCAAGCCCCAGAGTGCTGTGGAGCAGCGCACCCATCACAGTGTGGGTATTTTTGGCTGCCACAGCCACTGAAGTGCACAGCTCTGTTCTTAGACAGCTCCATACGTGAACCAGCAAGCTATTCTCTCATGTCACACTCTGTCATCTGATCCTTGACAGATTTGGATCAGAATGTGACAGGTGTCTGGAACCTGCCTTGACAACATGACACCTGGAGCTAGGCTTCTCCACACTCAGCCTACCAGGGCTGCCACCAGGCCACACTGCTTGTTTGTCAGAATGCTTGGAGCATGAGGCGGGCCTGAGAGCAAGAGCACCTGGCAGACCCTGACAGAGCTGCCTCGGTGTCGGTCAGCCCTCAGTGCACAGGCATCCTGAGCTCCGTGTTCAGAGCAGAGTGCCGCACAGCACAAGCACCCCTGAACAAGAGGAGGCATTGGTAATGCCAGGGGCATTCTTGCAAGCAGAAGCCCTCCCAGCACTGACTCACTACCTACTAGATGGGTGGTCCCAGCCAGGTTTCTTGCCCCGGCCCTCAGCGCCCCTCTTTATAAAATGGGATGATAGTAACACATACTGATGGCAGAATGTTTGCGTAACATATGCATTGTGCGAAAGTCCTTCCCTTCACACAACCAGGAGGCAGGCAGACCTCACACCATCTGTTTCCGTGGGAGAAACACTCTAGCAAAGGACCCTGCCTCAGGGCTGAGAAGAGCAGAGAGAGCCAGCCCATCCTTACTGCAGCTTGCCTGGGTCCCAGTTGCAGGAGGGAGTGCCGAGCCTGGCTGGAAGTGCCTCTCTAGTGTGCAGTCTGCACCCATCATCCAATCAAAGGCGAGCAGCGCTGCCTTCCGCGTTTATCCACACACACTCCTTGTTGGTTGGCAAGCAGCAGTTTTATTGCACATAACTGAAGAAACCTAGACAAATATTTAGCTGTTTTTCTCACTCGTGATCTTGCTGGAGTGACAGCCAGTTCAGGAGGCAGCAGTAGGGTGGCATTATTGTTTGAGACATTTTCTCTCGCAAATGGCAAACCTGTCCCCACTAGCCTTTAGTGGAAATGGAACTGTCTCCTAAGTGAGGGGCCAGTGGTAATGGCTTCAAGCATAACTTGATCCAGAGATTGAAGCTGGGTGGTTAGGAATCTGTCGTGTGATCTGTCATGTGTCATGGAAGGTGGACAGGTTAGGTAGGTGACCAGTGTCTGAAGTCAGCTAGTTTTAGCTATCCAGTGACTTGAGCGGCTTAGATTACGTGCCCACCCCATGCAGACATGAGGGACAGGTTCGTCCATGGCGGGAGGATGGACTTGGTCCCACATCAGCAGTTGCCAGGTGGACAGGAGACGTGGGCTAGGACAGAGGGTTTGCCTCAGGTGGCTCAGGCAGGAATAGATGGCATCTTCTCCAGGAGCTGATGGACATGAACCAGCATCACCTGAATGCCCTGGGTGTGGGCCACACCTCCCTGGACCAACTCTGCCAGGTCACAGCAGCACACGGACTGCACAGCAAACTGACAGGTGCAGGTGGCGGCGGCTGCGGTATCACCCTCCTGAAGCCAGGTATGGCTGGGGAGCCAGTTGCTAACAAGGGACTGTGGTGGAAGACCTGCTGAAGGGCTCCCTAGAAAAGGAGGCTTGAGCGCTGCTTTGTGACCCCGGGCAAGTTAATTAGCCTCACTGTCCCTTTGTTTACAAGGGGAAAAGAAGGACGGCTGCAGGTAGGCCACAGGACTAGGAGGGAGGAGCATGTGGCTGAAAAGTTCATCTGCCCCAAGCTCCTCCTGCCGCCTCCTGCCACAGCTTCAGAAACAGCCAGGGCTGGTTCCCGTCCCCTTCCTCCCAGCCCACTCTTGTTTGCTGTGAAACAGGGAGGGGTGACCTAGTGGCAGAGTGGAATGGCCATGCTCATTAGCCTTTGGGGGGACCCAGTAATAGACTTAAAGAGAGGCCAGGCAGGAGTGCAGGGAATTCTTGGTGCAGGCATGTGGTAGGTGTCCTGCTGGCCCTCCTCCTTTTTCTCACCCCTCTATCTCCTCACTTCGTACAGCCCACAAGGGTCCCCAAAGCCCCTTGCTCTTGATAGTGGCTTCTGGCTTTAAGGGGTATGGGGAACCTTCCTCTAGGAGATCCTGCGTGGTAACTACAGTGAATGCTGTAAGAGCATGCCCAGTCCACCAGGTACTGGCCAGGCACTCTGTGGGAGTGGGGGTCTAGCTAGTGTCAGCTCCATTCCCAGATAGGGAAACTGAGGCTCATGTGGGGATTAAGCCTGAAGCCACATGACTATCTGATGCCTGGCAAGCCTGGGTCCAGGTGATTAAAGCCCATTGAGGAAGGTTTGGGACAGGGCGCATGGCTCATAGGTGCTACAGAGAGCCTCTGAGGTGGGAGTGTCTGCCGGGTGCCATCCATCAGAGCTGACAGCCTTCCCTCTTCAGGTCTAGATCGAGCCAAAGTGGAGGCTGCCAAGCAGGCCCTGACCAGCTGTGGGTTTGACTGCTGGGAGACCAGCATTGGAGCACCTGGGGTCTCCATGCACTCAGCTGCCTCCATAGACAGCCCTGTCCGCCAAGCCCTGGGCCTCTGAGGTGATGTGGCCCTGAGTCCTGCCGAGAAGCCTCTCACTGGAGTCTTCTGGGACTGGAGCTGGCCTCTGTGCCGGCTGAACACCTTTCCTGCTGGTAGCACCTCCTCAGTGTCCTGGCTGTACTCTGGCATTTCTGGAGCCAAACAGACATCAGTTGTGGGGTCTCCTGAAATGGCAGCCTTCACCTTGGAGCTCTCGGGTGCATCTGCCTGGGCCTAGCCTCCATCTGCCTCACTCAGACTCTGGCTCTTAGCCATGCACGCCTCTGTCCTGCCATCGAAGGCTCCTTAGGAACCGCCTGGCAGCTCCTGTCTGCTCTCCACACGCAGGGATCATCAGCTGAAGCTCCATGTGAGCTCGTGGGAAAGCTGCCTGTGGGGAAAATAAAGAGATTGCACAGGCAAAGCCTCAGGCCCTGCGGTGCCCTCTGTGCCCTCTGTGCCTTCCTCCTCCTCCCTTCTCCCTCCCTCCCTCCCTTTGGGAGTTCTGAGGCAGAAGGAAACTCCCCTCACTTTGCAGTGAGGCTTAGAGAGGGAGTTTTTCTACGTAGCACTTGCTGAATGGGGACAAGGACATATCTGCCTCCGTCACAACACAGAGCTTGGCTACCATGAGCACCCACCAGTGCACAGCTCTAAAACCTTGGGACACTTTTTTCCTTCCTTCCTTCTTTTTTTTTCTGGTGAATGGGGGAGATTGGTTTGGTTTTGTTTTTTGAGACAGGGTTTCTTTCTCTTTGGAGCCTGTCCTATAACTCACTCTGTAGACCAGGCTAGCCTCGAACTCATAGAGATCCGTCTGCCTCCCTGAGTGCTGGAATTAAAGGCATGTGGCCACCACTTCCTGGCCCTCCCTTTCTTCTGATGTCAACTGGCTAGGTGGAGGGAACGCCCTTCCCTCATACTCCTGGAATGGCAGGGTCCACCTCACCCACAGAAACCCTGGGAGCAGGGGCCACAGTAAAGATGGGCTGGGCTAAACTTTGTTTCCCATGACTCGGTGTGTGTTTGCCCTCCGCCGCTAGGGGGCAGCTGGTACCTTCCCAGCACCCTCAGGAGGAGGTGGAAGCTGGGCTGGGGTACACCACCAGGAGGTCACTGCAGACTTCTTGGCAGGTCTGTGCCCCTGCCCTTTGGAAACAATACATGAAGCACTAATACTATCTGAGCACTCGCGAGCCAGCCTGTGCCTAACTTCATGACATAATCAGCAATCTCATGCTCATTTTACAAACCAAGGAGGCAGAGCTCGGAGATTTGGGGTAATTGTCTAAAGCCACAAAGCTGACCAGCCTCAGAGGCCATTTGACTGGAAAGCCAGCCATCAACCTGCTCTGCCCTGGCCCCGCCTCCCTCAGGCTGGCTGTGATTATAATGATTGTAACCACCTGTAGCAAGAAGCAAGAAGCGCAAATGTTTGCAAATTTTTCTTTTGCTGTGGGGTTTGAGTGAGCAGCTGGGACTGTGGCAGGGTGTGGTCCCGAGTCGGGTGAAGCTATAGCGCTGAGCAGGATTGTCAGCCTGAGATCTGCAGAGCCCGCATGCTCTCTAGGGGCTATGTCAGCAGCTGATGCTGATGAGATGCCTTGGCCCTCAGGGAACAGCCACCTTTGAGCCCTGGGCCAGTGTAGCCGCTTACCTCAGCTGCTGCTCTGACCATGCTATACCCCTAATGCCACCATCTACAGCCACCTGTCTGATGGGCCCTTGCAGCCATGACTGCTCTTACTGGTCATGCAGTGGTATCATTTATAGTTCACAGTCACTCCTGAGCTTCCAAAGACCCAGGAGTGCTGTCCCATCTGCCTTGGACGTTCTGCCCTTGCTGGTCTGGGTGGGTGTCCATCACTAAAGACTTTATCTTTTTTCTTTCTTTTTCAGTTGTTTTTATTGAGCTATATATTTTTCTCTACTCCCCTCTCTTCCTCTCCCCTCCCCTTCTACCCTCTCACATGATTTTTTTTCCTTTTTTTTAAACATAGTGTATGTGTGTGTGCATGTGTGTATGTGCTACAGCAAGACGAGTCTGTTCTCTTCCACTGTGAGTTCTGCAGATTGAACTAAAGTCATCAGACTTGGCAGTAAGTGCTTTTGCCAGCTGAACCATCTTGTGAGCTACCAACTTTACTGACAGAGCCACCTGGTCAGCTCACTAGTAGTTTTTAAGCTCCTGGGTAATTCTGGTGTACACTCAGGCCTGAGGTCACAAGCCAGAGGATCACAAGGCCACCTCTGCTACCCTGCGGTCATGTGACTTGGGCTAAGTTACCTTTGAAGGCTTTCTCTTGGTGAGGTGAATGAAATCACCTTTACAGACGGCAGGTGCTTGTCACTGTGCAGGCTACACCGTGAGTGCTCTCTTAACATTCACACGGTGGTACTGACCCTGTGCTGACTACACCATGAGTGCTCCCTTAACATTCACACGGTGGTACTGACCCTGTGCTG
>JAQHUG010000089.1:3080753-3099344 GCA_028555095.1 Dicrostonyx torquatus | reverse complement strand
TAGTGAGGTGCTGGTGGATAGTGAGGTGCTGGTGGATAGTGAGGTGCTGGGTGGGTAGTGAGGTGCTGGGTGGGGCATTTGCCTGCTAGTGACACCTCTGTGCCAAGCGGTTACAGTGGCATCAGTGCAGGAAAGACCCTTGGTGAGGTTACGGTGGGCCTAGGCACCCCTACCCCTGGTCCGCCTGTAGGAAGTGTCCATCCCAGTGCAGGGGATGACAGTGTGGAATCCACACTGTTACACAGGGAGCGGAGACAGATGGAACAGGGTTAAACCAGCCCCCCCCTGGCCCCCTGCCCTCCTTACCTACCTCTCCTGGCCCCTGGCCTTCATTACCAGCCTCCCCTGGCCCCTTGGTCCTCATCACCCGACTAGCTCCAGGTCTCAGCCTCTTGGCCCCCCTCACAGAGCCTTCCCATCAGCTCTCCCTACCTTCTGAGTGGCCCTCCCCCTGGCTCCCTTCCTCTCCAAGACCTGCCATTCTGGGTTGGGGGTGCGGCAGTGTCGTCGTCAGCACCCAAGGGCAGCTGGTAGCCATCTTGTTCATTTCTGTCTTACCCAAAGCCACAGGTGTGTGGCACATGATAACTGCTTGAGGTTCTGGGATGAATGAAGGGAGGGAGGGAGGGAGGGAGGGAGGGAGGGAGGATTTAAGGAACTGGCTTCTCCTTGTTCATGGTGGCCACCCTGCTGGCTGTGGAACCCATGGTCCTGAGCCTGCCCCTCAACCCTCCAAAGGGGCTTCTGGGTGCTGGCGTGAGTGGGCTCAGGTCTTGGTCTGAAGGGTAGTATTTGTCTCATACTCTCTGTCTACCCAAAGAGAAGGGAAGTTCTTTGTGGCTTCTCTCTCCCAGCATCCACAGCTGGTGCCCCTGTGACTGAAAAAGCTGCTTGGGCCCCAGGCCAAGAAAAGCCCTTATGGGGTGGGGTAGGGCTGGGCTATTCATTGCACCGCTGTCTTCACTGCATCGGCCATAGCTCAGCAGAAGGCGTCCCTGGGAAAACACAAGCCTGGACAGTTATAAAAACCCAGGGTTGGGTTGGCAAGATGATACAGTGGGTAAAAGAGATTGCAGTGAAGGTGGGCAGTCTGAGTTCAGTTCCAGGACCCGCATGATGGAAAGAGAGAACCAGCTCCTGAAAATGTCCTCTGACCTTCATGCATTCTCGGTGGGATGCACAGAACTACACATACAGTATCCATACACATTGTCATTCATATACATGTATCTACACAGACAATAATGTAACTTGTTTTTAACCCAGTGTAATGAAAGTCAGCCACGTGTTGGGTTTGCTGGCACACACTTGGAATCTTAGCACTGAGGAGGTTGAGGCAGAGGGATCGAAGGTGCCAGGTCATCTTGGGTTGGAGAGTCTCTCTAAAACAAAACAACACAACCCAGCCTCCACTTACCAGCTGAATTTGCCTGTCCCAACTGTGAACTTCTGGCCCCCTTCTACCCTACAGCAACTCTCAAGGCTGAGGTTTGTCACACACAGGTATGTAGTGGTGCTGGGCATAGCAGAATCATCCTGCCAGGCAGGGCTGTGGTTGGCGTCAGGCCCAGGTCTCCGAGGTCAGACGCCTGCTGACCCGGCTGGCGCTCGCTATGTATCAGGTGCTCCGTGTGAGTTGTCTCCTGACACTTCGAGAAGTAGAAACTGCCCCTCAGGCTGCAGAGGGAAAGCAGGGTCTCTGAGTGGGGAGGTGGCCCAGCCGCTGGACACAGCTGGGTGGAGGCCGCTGGACACAGCTGGGTGGAGGCCGCTGGACACAGCCGGGTGGAGGCAGCTGTCTCCACCTGTGGTTTCTGCCTCAGCTCCAGTCCCTGGGTTGTTTCACATTTGGATCAGGTCAGTGGTTCTCAACCCGTGGGTCACAACCCTTTGGGATTAAATGAGCCTTTTGCAGGAGTAGCCTATGACCATCGGAAAACAGATCTTTACATTATGATTCATAACGGGCAAAATCACAATATAAAGTAGCAATGAAAATGATTTATGGTTGGGGAGAAACTGAATTAAAGGGACACAGCATCAGGGAGGTTGAGAACCACTGGATTAGATCCTGAGTGGGCAATCAGGGCTTCATATCAGTCTGACTGAAGACATTGAGCTTCTCAAGAGCCCCTGTGCTGGCTAATTTTATGTCACCTTGACACAAGCTAGATTATCTGAAAGGAGGGAACCCTGATTGAGATAATGCCTTCATAAGATCCAGCTATAGGGCATTTTCTTAATTAGTGATTGATGAGGGAGGGCCCAGTCCATTATGGGTGGTGCCATCCCTGGGCTGCTGGTCTTGGGTTCTATAAAAAAGCAGGTGAGCAAGCCAGGAGGAGCCAGCCAGTGAGCAGCTCACTCCATGGCCTCTGCATCAGCCCCTGCCTCCAGGTTCCTGCCCTGACTTCCTTTGAGGGTGGACAGTGATGTGGAAGAGTAAGCTGAATTAACCCTTTCCTCCTCAAGTTGTTTTGATTGTGGTGTTCGTCACAGCAACAGTGGCCCTGACTAAGACAGATTGGTGCCGGTTTAGTGGGGTGCTGCTTGATGGAACTGAAGGTGTATTGGGGAGGACTGTGGAAGGACATGGAGATGGAAAAGCCAGTGAGTGCCGAGAGCTCAGAAGCTGATGCATGGGGCCTGGGAGGAGGAGACTGCTGAGAGCAGAGCAGCTGATTGAAACCAGCATGGCCCCCAAAGGGAGTGACACTATTGGGAGGTTTGGCCTTGTTGGAGGAGGTGTGTCACTGTGGCAGTGGGCTTTGAGGTCTCTTTTGCTCAAGCTTCCCTCAATGTGACACTCAGATCACATCCTGTTGCCTGCAAGATGTAAGACTCTGTTCCTTTTCCAGCACTGTGTCTGTCTGCATGCCTCTATGTCCTCTATGTGATGATAATGGATTGAACCTCTGAAACGGTATGTGAACCACCAGTTTTCCTTTATGAGATGCCATGGTCATAGTGTCTCTTCACAGCAATGGAACCCATAACTAAGACCTTATGAAGTTTCAGAGAGAAGTTTAAAGACTCTATGAGGGCTATTTACTCTTTTGAGTTGAGATTCCATGTTGTCTGATCGGCTGGGACTGACGAATCAGCTATGACTAACAAGAAACTAGAATCACTAAAAACTAAAACCTTTGCTTTTCTGGGATAATGGGTGCAGGTCAGCCAGAGATAAGAAATTACTGGTGATCAAGAAGAGACCAGCATCACCAGGTGAAGTCTTCGGGAAGTGTGTCCTCAGGGCCAGCACACAGAAGCTGGGGTCCAGAGGCAGCCGAGGTTACCTCGTGCTGGCAGCTGAACTTGGCAGTGCAGGAGTCACCTGGTGGTGCTGGCTTTGAAGGCCTGAAGTGGTCGTAGAGAGAAGCTGAGGCTTGGCACTGTGTGGCAGGGCTGGAGTCCCTGAAGAGAGCCCAGGAGAAGTTGTTGGTGAAAGTGCAGCCCAGTTGCAGCAGAGACCCCAGGATTTTGGAGATGCCAGTACCATGGGGCGGCCACCAAGAACAGCAGCAGTGGTGGAGCAGAGCTCACCAGAGCCTGGAAGACAAGCTGTGTGTGCTGCAGGGGGCAGAGCCGGAGAAGTGACCAAGTCCTTTGGAGGAGCCCACAAGATGGGAGTGAATCCCAGATACTACTGAACATTGAATTAGTTATGCAGTTGAAGTTTGTTTTGGCTTTACTCAGATTGTGAGTGGTTCTTTCCTCTTAAATTGAGAAAATATTTAATTAAATATTTATTTTTTAGGTTAAAGATGCCCACAGATGGGAGACTTTTTTTTTTAAAAAGGCTTTGGATTTTAAAAGAGACTGACTGTTTTAGCTTATTTATTTTTTAATTAATTAATTTATTTTTAAAAAACCTATCTTTTCTCATTATACATACCAATCCCAGTTCCCACTCCCTCCCCTCCTTCCATTTCCTCCACCTCCCCCCATAATCCCCCAGACTGGCTACTTTAAAGAGACTGAATTGTTAAGTGTTTGAGTTTTTAGAGAGTGTGGGACTTTTAAAATTGATATTAATGTGTGATCTTGGGGAAGAACAGGAAAGGAAAGGCTACGGCTTAACAGTGATGTGTTTGTGTCAAGCTGACAAGGGGTCAATTGTGCTGGCTGGTTTTCTGTCAACACAAGCTGGAGTCATCCGAAAGGAAGGAACCGCGCTGAGAAAACCGCTTCCATAAGATCAGGTTGTAAGGCATTTTCTTAATCAGTGATCGATGGCAGAGGGCCCAGCCCATTGTGAATGGGGCCATCCTTGGGTCCTGGGTTCTGTAAGAAAGCAGGCTGAGCAAGCCATGGGAAGAAGCCAGTGAGCAGCACTCCTCCATGGCCTCTGCATCAGCTCCTGCCTCCAGGATCCTGCCCTGACTTCCTTCAGTGGTGAACAGTGATGTGGAAGTGTCAGTCGAGTAAACTCCTCCCCAGGTTGTTTTGGTCATGGTGTCCATCACAGCAGTAGAAGCCCTAAGACAGGCACTGTCCCTGCTGGTAAGGGAGTTACCATCCGATTGGGAGGACAGCGCATATATAAAGAGTACCAAGAATCCAATGGTAGCATCAGGGATGTGCATGGCTGACACATCCATGGACGGGTCAGGGCGTGGATCTGTGGAGGAGGTGTGCTGTGATAATCTCTATAGTAATGATGACAGAGATGAGAACCGTGGGTGACTACTGCAGTTCAGCCCAGGACCACAAGCCGTATTGTGCAGTTGCTCAGAGGGACAAAGCTGCCAGCCAGCTGGTGACAGAACACAAGCCCAGGCTCTGGGATCCAAGAGCCCTCCTCTTGGAAGGGCATGGACTGGGAGCTGAGGGCTGAATGAGATGTGGCCACACCCTGTGAGCTCAGAGCTAGGTAAGCAAATAGCTTTGGGCTCTGACTTCCCAAGAGGAGAGAGGGGTGATTGCTCAGCCTGCAGTGGCCACAGGGATGCAGAGGGGGCAGGGAGAGGGCATCTTGAATGTGGCATCTGGATGCTTTGTTTTTGAAGATAGAGTCTCAGTAGCCCAGGCTAGCTTCAAGCTCAGTATGTAGCTAATGATGACCTTAAACTCCTGACTCTCTTGTCTCTACTCCCCAAACACTGAAATAATAGGTGCTCACCAGCATGCCTGGTTTATGTGCTGCCGGGGATCGAACCCACAGCTTTATGCATGCCAGGCAGACACTCTCCCAGTTGAGCTCCAGCCCCTGGGTGAAGGAGGGCATGCTAGGCAGCAGAGGTCCCCCAAGCAGACAGTCCAGCACACAGTGGTTCACATGGGGCTTACAGTGTGTGCTGGAGGATCTGGACCAAGCAAAAGTTGGGCCTGGGGGAGCCTGCGTGAGCGGTGGGAGAGGAGAGCAGGGTCACGGCCTCAGGAAGTTCTCTGGTGGAAAGAGGGATGGGAAGAGGGGAGGGCAATGGGTATTGAAGTCGCAGACATTGGCGGGGACACCAGGGGGAACACACGGAGGTGTCACAGCTGCTAGGGGCCTCTCAGCTTTAGGGATTGTCTGCCCTGTCCAGAGAGTGGATTTGTTGGCTTTTAGCACTTCTCCTGCCAGGGGCTGTTTGGCAAACAAACCCTGTGTGTAATAAAAAAAAAAATAGCCACCTGGCAGAATTTTTGACAGTCTAGAGGCTGGCCCTCATCCCTCCAGGTGCTAGTGACTCCCTTCTTGTTGGCTTCTAGCAGTAACTATGTATGGCCCCTGGGTCTTCCCTGTACAGCACAATGCCCATGCTTTGTCTTGGGAGTCTTTTCACAGGACACCAGTCCCTGGGTTAGAACACACCCCAAACCTTATCTGACCTGAATACATCTACAAAGACTTGAGTTTTCTAATAAAAGCACACCATAGGGCTCTGGGGGCCGGACCGTTCCAGTCCTTTTGGAGGGACACAGTTCCTTCTCACTCTCCTGACAGCAGTCAGAGGAGCCAGGGGACAACCAATGCTGGAGAAACCCCAAGTTCGGGAACCTCTTTTCATGACCTCAGACTGTTTTACCCAGAGCAGCAGCTGGAGTCCATGTGGCACTGGAGCAGGGCAGGTCTCCTGGGCATGCCTCTCCCTGGGGCTGCACCCAGGACGAAGCCTGCTGATATCAGCACGCGCTGCCACCATCCTTCCCGGCAGATCTCAACTGTCAGTGACTGTCACTCCTAGCTCTCGTCCCAGATTTTATTGGCAATTTCATTGTCACCCCCAAAATCTTTTTCTCTCAGTTGGCATTTTCATCAGGCGAGGCTGGGTGGGAGGAGGAGGCAGAGCTGGCTTTTGGGAACCAGCAGTGCCAGTGCCCCTGGCCTGGGGTCAACAGAGGAAGAGGACCCCATATGGCATCCCCATACCCAAGAGCAAAGGAGAACAAAAGGCAGGGGGTAGGGTGTGCCCTGTGGAGCTCCAGACTCTACAGATTTCCAAGCCCTCAGCCCTCCCAGTTGATATGTAGGAGGCAAGGTGATGGGGTGAGGACATGGGCCATAGCATCAGACCCACCCAGGATTATTTCTCAGCTTGGAGCTGGGCACTTGAGGGCATATCTTTCTCCTGTGGTGCCTCAACATACCCATCTGCCAAGTGGGAGCAACTGATATTTACATTGGCTGAGGCCAAATCTAGGCCAAGCATTGTCATCTGTTCAGGCCACCGGAACCTGGGAAGGCTGGCACCGTCACCATCCTAGTGGTGGGGACCAGCATACTGGTCAGGTGACCAGAGAAGAGGCAACAACTGGATTTGAACTCGGGCCGTGAAATTCCTGGTCCTAAGCCTGTGCTGTAGGGTCCGTGGGAAGAGCAAAAGTTATCAAGTGTCAGCATACAAAGAAACTCGAGCTGCTGTGGTGAGCAGGGTGGACCAGACTCTGTGGCAGCCACTCGATGCCGAGGGGGGTCAGGTTACAGGAGGGCACAGGGGCATCCTCGGGCATGAGATGGGCTTGCTCCAGGGCTGAGGAGCCCCCTTGGGGTTGTCTCTCTTCCAAGTGGGACCCCACAGTGTCCTCTCCTTGTCCCAGCAGGGCTATGCCACTCCAAGATGCTGCCGCTGTGCAATCAGAAAACAAAGACCCAAAGCTGTGTCTGGTTCAGGGCCACCCAGGCAGCAGTGGGTGCTGAGTGCTTGAATTTGCAGTGGCTACTTACCGAGTCGCATTTCACGATCTGTACAGTGGAGGAATCAGAAATTTCTCTCGTGGGGTCAAGAGGTCACCCTGCATGGAGAGAAAGTCGTAATTCAGTATCTAGAAAACTCCTTACAGAGCTCGGACTCCAACCCCTCTGTGGTGCGGATGAGGAAACCGAGGCCCTGGGAGGAGAAGAAAGGAGAAACTCCTGCCCCAGCTTCCGGACTCCTGGCCCAGCATCATCCTCTGAGGCCTCTGCCACCTCCTCAGGCTCCTCCCTGCACCTCTGACCCCTGTGGCTTTGGGAGCCTGAGCCCCAGGCCTGCAGCGAGGAATGCCATTCTCCCTCTCCCTGGCACACTGAAGGTTTTGAAAGTTAAAGTGTTACCGTCGGCTTTGTTGTTGCCTAACTACGACAGACAAATTGAGAACGAGTTGTCAAAATGTCAACGCACAACAAATCAACATGCGAAACGAGTCCCGGCGCTCCACGGTGTATAATTAAACAAAAAATCCCTTTTAGAAATTTCAGTGAACGCCGGTTCCACTTTATATTTGTCTGTGTGATTAATAAAGGCAGCTAATTTTCAGACTCCAGAACAGCTAGAAAATAGCTCCTAATTACATATTAGGTTCCTGGCGGCCCCCGCTGTGCTCCGCCGGCATTGGTGGGCCCAAGAATTTGGCAGAGCCTTAATTGCATTCTGAGCGTCATCTAATTTTAGTTAAATGTAATGTAATCAGCAGCAGATGTCTGAAATAAAATATGAATTATGAATATGATGAAATTTCATTCTTGAATAAAAAAGTAATTTGCTATTTAGTTCATTAACGTCTTCGAGGTTTATTAGAGCAGGTAGCAGGGCCCGGCCTGCGTATGGATGAACTGATATCTGGGACACCTCCACCCCGGACAGGAAGCTTCATCTGGACACACCCAGTTGTAATGAGTGAGTGTGGGACCCTGCGTTCACATCCCGGTGAGACAGAGTTTAGGGATAAGGGGAAGCTTCGAGTGTCTCTTAGTCCTGTGACCCCAGTCCCCACTCTCCCTTCTGAGATGGGTACTATAGAAGGCTACCTCCAAGTGACACCACATGGGGCTTGGTGACAATGTGGAGCCGGGATCAGTGTCTCCATCTCTGACTGAGGGTCCAGGCTCTGGCTCTTACTGAGGTCTGTGTGGTTGTGAGCCAGGACCTCAGTTTCCCTTTCCATAAAATGGGATCATCAAAGCATCTACTGGGCACGCCAAATGCAGCCAGCCATTAGCAAAGCCTGGTGCCACCTGCTCTTGGGGATGTTTCTGCTAGGCAGAGCAGTGATGAAACATTGCTATAAACATTTCTTTGTGGGGCAGTCTGTGACCCAGGGATTGCAAATTCTGTATTATCTTTCACCCATGGCGCAGAGAAACAAAGCAGCCTACCTACAGACACACAGCTAGACACCGTCAAAACTGGGATTTGATTCTCATACAGTTCACCGCAGTGCTCCCTGCCACCTTCCGAGGGGTACCCTAGGATATGTTCCCGCCACATTCCGAGGGTACCCCAGGATCTGTTCCCACTACATTCCAAGGGTACCTCAGGATCTGTTCCCGCCACATTCTGAGGGTACCCCAGGAGCCGTTCCCACCACATTCTGAGGGGACTCAGGAGCTAAGCTGATAGGGGTGCTGGGCTAAGGATTCCAGACAGGCTCATCTGGGCGAGGCAGAGGTAAGTAACAGGCGGGAAGCTAGGGCAAAGGGTGGAGTCTGCCTCCTGAAGCTGCCCTGGGCAGGTTGGGAGACACAGCTGCCTCTCTCTCCTCTGTTCACACCAGCCAATAATTCCATGCAATTATCTGGAAGAGATTAATTAGCAAAGTGCACCATATTGACTCAAGGTTGGCCTCAGAGATCAATAACTTGGGAGAGTCTCCAGGGGGGCAGAAGAAAGAAACAGAATTGGAAATGGGGGAGGCGGCTCCACTCCAGACTGCTAAGCCTCTGAGACTCCTGGCTTCTCCTGGCTTCTGGGTAGCTCTAAGCACAACTCTTGCCTCAGTTTCCTCATATATAAAATGGGTCGGTAGCTCTAAGCATCTTCGGCCCCGTCATGCCCTATTCACAAGCCTCACCCAGGGAAACCTGAATTCCTGCCAAGAGGACTGTGTAAATGGTTAATGTGGTTGGTTGGAGACAGGATCTGACCAGAGCCTAGGCAGTCTTTAAATGGTAAAACCCGTCCTTCCATATTCCCCAGTGGTCTGACCGAGCAGGCTCCATGGGCATATAAGGTACTCAGGTATCGCATTATGGAAGAAGCTGAAGCCAGGTCTGATGGGGCAGAAATGGAGCTGCCAAAGCTAGGAAGATCTGGCATCACCAGGGTGGTGGTGCCACCGAGCTGCAATCTCAAAGGACACATCTGCCAGGGATACTGCACTGAGACCCTGAATGTGGCATTGTAAGACAAGGATACCAAAACCCCCTCCTCCTACCCCTAGCTTCCTATCAGGTAGCCTGCCCGAATGGCAGAGGGTCAGGGAGTGCCATGGAGCCACCGTGAAGGTCAACTTCCTGGGGTCCAGAGCTGACCAGGAGGTGGGGTGGTAAGAAGAACCTACCACAGACTGGGATTGCAGTGGCACAGGTATGTAGTCTCAGTACTCCATGCTGGCAGGAGGATCGTGAATTCAAGGATAGCCTGGGCTACATAGAAACACCCTGTCTCAAAACACAAAACCTACAGTAAGCAGGAAAAAGAAAACATGGCTGCTGTTGGCAAGAATCGAGGTATTTTGTGGGTGAGGCTTCTGAGTGGGAGTGGGCTCCAGTGCCTAATCAGGTCCAGGCCTCACTCAGTGTTGCTGATCCTTGGGTCTCTCAAACAGGTCCTCCCTCCATCACTAACCCACCTTGTTGCTCCCACCCTAGGCGGAGTAGCCCTGGCTCTGAGATTAAACCAGCCTACCCCGGTAATATACTGAGCACCGTAGGTCTGTGCAAAGTACCAACTCTGGCCTGCCCATGCTCCTTCTCAGCCTCTGTCACATTAAGGACCAAACTGCAGGGAAACTGAGGGTCATTTGCCCAGCTGTGAAAGTAATCTGAGCATCCTTGGGCTGGAAGGATGCAGGAGCTGTGTGACAAATCTGAACCCTGGGCCTGTGAGGTCACCAGTATCTTGAAGCTTTAGCTATGAAGTATTCGTGGAATGGGGGTTCGGGTGCCTGACAGCTGCTCCCAGCAGATAAAGAGTATTCTGCTATATTTGCAGCCTGGGACCCAGGGAGCCCTCAGAACGGGATGTTGGTGTGTAAGACCCCTGTGAGCAAGGCCACAGCACACAAGCAGAGCTCAGTCCGGGTCACGAAGAGGGCACAGAGGGATCTAAGAAGGTGGACTTCATGAGTTCTCTCCTCCCAGGATCACCCCATCTAACTTTACACTCCCATCAGAGCCAGGGGGTGCCTACTGGCCACCCCGTGGCCACTACTAGACCCGGGTCAGCTACCTGTCCCTCCTCTGTTCATCAAGGGCATGACAGCTGAAATTCATTTGAAGATGAAGAAAGTGCCCACTAATCCGTTCTGCAAGACATTGATAGACTCGCTGCTTGGGGAAGCTCGCACAGCAGTAATGAAATTAGGCTAAAACTGCTGGCGGATCGCAGGTAATTGCCCTTGTCTGTCACGAGGAATAACATCTCCCAAATCCAACACAATGATTGTCCCACTTGCAGGGATTTCTGGTTTAAAAGAATAAAAGACAAACCAGGGAGGTGAGGCCCATGCAGGAGCTGGAGGAGCCACTGCCTGGACAGCTGCCTGGAGTGAGATGACCATTGCACCACCCAGCCTGAGCTGGAAGGACCCAGAGGAGGGAGGAGGCTTGGTGACAATCCCCCAGAGAATCTTCCTGGGGCTCCACCCCTATCTAAGTCTTGATTACCCCTAGGACTCTGCCCTACCCTCACCAGTGGTGGCCTTGTGTAGAAAATGGGGAGCAAAGAAGTCTTGGGAGTCAGAGCCGCAGATTTGAAAGCTCTGGGTTTTGACAAGACAGACTCTGCATGTGGGGACTGTGGGGCTTGTGTGGAAGTGGCATTGCTTGTTATTGAGACATCACTTCTCCATATGATAGAAGGGACTCTGTGTGTGTTGGGAGGCGGTGACCTATGTCTCCACAAGTCTTGCCCTGGAGAGCATGTAGGGACCATACGTCTCCCAGACTGTGGGCTTGAAAGAAGCATCTGGCTGTGTTCTATAGCGCATGTGTTCTGGAGTGTTTGATGTCAGTAGACATGAATGTCAGAATGAGAGCCTTTCACGGGTTAGCTGAAGTGCAGGTATGACGTCAGTAGCATTGGATGATGTCAGCATCAGGCTGTGTTGTGATGTCTGTGGCTCAGAAAGCTTGCATGTACCCAAATAGAAAGTGAGAAAGTCAACATCACAGGCTGCTACAGCAGAATTCAGAGGCTAAAAGAGTCCTTCTCCTCCTCCTCCTTCTTCCCCTTCCTCTTCCTCTTCCTCCCCTTCTCCTTTTCAACAGACAATACCAATTCTTTATTAGCCAGCTTTAGGTTTATGGAACAAATAGTGGATATCCAGGACCAAGCAGGAAGTTCAGCACAGCCGCTGAGCCTCCCTCTCTGACTCTAATATGGCAAACACATCACCCTCTCACATGGGGCCTTTCACAGTGTGGATGATGGCTTGGCTGGTGTGGTCCATGAATTCCATCACACCCATGTGCACTATCCCTACAAACCAGTCCTGGCCAGCTTAACGGGTTAGCCTGGGGTGCTGTGGTGTATGGCACAGAGCAGAAACTCCATGAGCTTCTGGCCTGCTCACCAAGGGACCACTGTGTGGAGTCTTCATTTCTTTCCATCAACAGGAGTCTATTGAGGAGTTAGTATACCCCCAAACAGAGTCTGGCTAAGGGGCCAGGCTCAAGAAAGATAACAGAGTGAACCCACTGGCAGTTCATATCAGGAAAATGAGAATCCCATTGGTGGAGGACTTTGGCAAGAAGTTGACTTCTGGAACGGCGTCTCAAAGAAATGGCAGTGTTTTTACTAGCAGTCTCAGCTAGTACTGGGTCTAGGGTTGGAGACATTTGTCTGAAGTGGGGCAGAAGCTCAGGTAATGTCAGACATGATGTGGCTTCAGATGAGGTAGGGCGATTTATGAAGGTCCCTTCATCCATCTGTGTTCATTCACACTCCAACTCCCTGGAAGGATCGGGCTGGCTGAGTGACTCTCAGAGTGAATCCTCACACCCCTGGGGGCCCAGTTCCCTCTGTGTATCTGTGAGGCTACAGCTACCTTTTGTAACATTGCAGAGACATTATTTTGTCCTTCCTGTTATGTTTGATGTTTCAGTGATGGAAAAGTGATTGACAGACAATGCAGCCGGCCTCAGAAAGTCGGGTAGTGGACCACGAAGCACTTGGAGATCAAGAGACATACGAGTTGAGAGTTTGGAGTTAGCCTGGACTACACAGCAAAAACCTGTCCCAGTGGGAAAATCCTGCTGGCCTGATAGTGTGAGCTGAGTAACAGAGAAGTGACAACATTCATGTCTTTCACCCTGGCTGTGCTGGCTAGTTTTATGTCAACTTGACACAAGCTAGAGTCATCTGAGAGGAAGGAACCTCCATTGAGAAAATTCCTCAGTAATATCCAGCTGTAGGGATTTTCTTTGAGGGGGAGGCCCAGCCCACGGTAGGTGGGGCCGTTCATGGGCTGGTGGTCCTGAGTTCTGTAAGAAAGCAGGCTGAGCAAGCCATGGGAAGAAGCCAGTAAGAAGTACCCCTCCAGGCCCTCTGCATCAGCTCCTGCCTCCAGAATCCTGCCCTGCTTGAGTTCCTGTCCTGACTTCCTTAATGATGGATTATGATGTGGAAGTGTGAGCTAATGAACCCTTTCCTCCCCAACTTGCTTTTTGATTGTGGTGTTTCTCACAGCATAGAAACCCTGACTAAGACACTACCTGCTTAAGGAGGCCCTAGGTGAGGAGTGACCAGTTACTCATTTTAAAAACTGAAGCTTCTCAGTGATAATTCCTTTCAAATAATTCCTTGTGGGGAAACAGAAATTCCACTGTGCTGGAAAAAAGGGGTGTGTTGTTGAGGTGCCCCAGCCATGGTTCCTTTCTGCCTGAGACACCATTGGCACTGAGAACAACAAATGACCTAGCCCTTCACGGCTAAATTTTGGGCAGTTATTTTCCCCACAAAATGAACAAAAATAGCATTGGACTTGCGTGCCAAATCAGAATCTTGGAGAACTTGTATCTGCCACGGTGGGTTTAGCATTCCTGCTCACTTTCCTACAGATGCAGGTGGTGGCATTAGTCAATGCAGCTTCTCAAAACTGTTATATTGTGGCCTAGGAGGACAGCTCAGTGGGAAAAAGCACTGTCACCCAGCTTGGTGAGTGTGGTCCCCAGCACCAGTGTGGTAGAAATATTGCCTTGTTGTGATATTTTGTTTGTGCTGTAACAAATAAAGCTTTCCTGAAGATCAGAGTGCAGGGCTAACCACACTAGTTAGCCAGAGAGGCCAGGCAGTGGTGGCACACACACACACCTTTAATCCCAGCACTTGGGAGACAGAGGTAAATGGATCTCTGTGAGTTCAAGGCCACCCTGGGCTACAGGAGATTGAATCTGTCTAAAAGAGAAACAGAGCTCATACAAAAGTGTTCCCAGCACTTGAGATCTTATGTCTTTAATCCCCACAGTAGGGAGGCAGAAACAGAAGTGAGATGACAGAGAGAGGAACATAAGGCGGAAGGAGACAAGAGCTTGGGGCATTTAGTCTGAGAACTTGTAGAGACAGGATAGCCCGTTCCATCTGAGAATTCATGGAGACAGGATCTTGCCCCCTTCGGTCTGAGGTAAAAACTTTCTCTAGTGGCTGGCTCCTTTACTTCTCTGATCTTTCAGCATTTACCCCCCATACCTGACTCTGTGATTTTATTATTAAGATCAATTAGAATTCGTGCTATACCTTGTGAAATATATCAACGCATGGGAGAGCCATAGGCTTCAGTAAACAGTGTTTTCCCGATGACCAATGTCGTCCGTTCTATATGCAAAACAGATCCAAGGGTTTGGATTGAGCAAGAGGCAGAGGCGAGAAATGTGGCTGCAGATGTCACCAGCCATTAAGAAGTGACGATTTGCAGTGTTTGGATTCAGCATCATAGAATCTGATGTCCTCTTCAGGCTACACACCTGGCTATGGCCTGGTCTCTTCCACAGTCAAATCAGGTCCAGCGAACAATGGCTCCAAGGGTCCAGCTGCATTCTTTCAAGTCACTAAAGAAAGAGGCAAAGAGTGAACCTGTGAACTACCCCTTATCGCAGGGGCAGAGACTGGGCTGGGCCTCGGTTCAGACTCTCGTAGAATCAGAGGGTTGGTTATGTCTCCTACCCAGACATCTGGAGGCAGGTTGTTTGTCAAGCAACCTCTTTGGCCCTGGGAGAATGGGGGCCAGATCTGGACAAGGAGCAGTCCCCGGGCCTAGTGGGAGATGAGCAGGGTGGTGGGCAGTAATGGATTTCAGGGCAAGCGGGTGGTGGCCGGGTGAAAGAGTTCGCCGGCCCGGGTCCCATAATGCCTCCCGCACCAGGTCTGGCACGGGTAATTTACTGCCACCGACAATAACGTATTTCACTTCCCGTCGCCCCAGTGGAGATTAGTTGTGTTTGAAAGTGGCTGAGTACGCAGTCAATTCCGCTTAAGCGTTTACACTCAGCCGAGCACAGATAATGCCCCCTCTGAACATGTGTCCAGCCTCCCGCAGCTCCGGGTGGGGCTGGCAGAGCGGGTAGGGGAGTCCCCACCCCAGGAAGAGGCTGCAGCTGCTACCAGTACACACACAGGCAGTGACTCAGAACCTGGAAGCCATGCGGGGAGCCATGGCACCCTTTATCCTTTAGACTGTGTTTTGAAAATGGCTTGACAGACACTTCGCTGAGACTGGCCCTGGGTACTGTGCCATCTTTGGATGCAAAGAGAGTTAAAGGCTGTTTGTTTTCAAGATTTATTTTATTTTTAATACCCCCTCGTGTGTGTATGTGTGTGTGTGTATGAGCTCATACAGAAGCATATGTGCTCCCGCAGGTGCCTTCAGAGACCAGAGTCGTAGGAGCCCCTAGGGCTGGAGTTACAGGTGGTTGTGCTCTTAACCACTGAGCCTTATCTCCGTTTCTTTTTCCTTTTTTTTCGCTTTTTTCTTTTTCCTTTTTTTTTCTTTCTTTTTTTTTTTTCTGGAGACTCAAGGGGAGTCTTGAGACAGGCTTTGTCTGTGTAGCCTCAGCTGTCCTAGAACTCACTCTGTAGACCAGAGTGGCTGGCCTCGAACCCACAGAGATCCACCTGTCTCTGCCTGCTGAGTGCTGGGATTAAAGACGTGGGCCATCACTTCCCAGCTGTTTTTCTTTTGTGAGACAAGGTCTTGCTGCATGGCTCAAGCTAGCCTTGAACTCAGAATCTCTCCCTTCACCCACTAAGTACAGAATTTATGGGTGTGCAACATCATGCCTTCCTCTGTGGTTGTGTTTGATCTGAGATTCCCAGGAGACAGATTTTATTTCCAGCCTTCAGAAGAAAGGGACTGAAGAATCTGAGAGGCTGAGGAACTTTCGCAAGGTAACACAGCTGGTCCCAGATGGAGCCAGAATTTGAATCTAGGGTTGAAAAGGTTACCGAGTCTTGGGTGATTCCTGGTGACTTTGGCTCTGCAGTTTTGTGCCCTGGACTGAGGTTCCCAGACAAACTCTAAAACTACTCCACAGGCTCTCATGTTCAGTGACTCACTGGCCCACACACGGGTCCCACAGCAGAGCCAGGATGCTGTAGTCTCAGGCCTGGACTTTCTCTTGCCCCTGACCAGTGGGGCGGAGTGGTTGGAAGTTGCAATGTCCCAGTCTTTCTTCTCCAGCCTGCCCTTGACCCTCAAAGGCGAAGGACCAGGGTATACTCAAACACCTCCGGACCTCCACTTCTCCCACCACTGGCAGTGCCTGAGACTGGAAAGGCCCAACTGATGCACACTCATTGGGACCCCAGGCTACCAGGGTCCACGTTCACCCTCAGAGAACCACTCTTGGGCCCACCTGCTGCATCTAGAGCAGACCTGTTCCTGGGAGGAGACACCTAGGGTGGGCTTCAAGAAGGATCCTCCAGATCTTAAAAATAGGCTTGGGTGGCCAGAGAACAGGTTTCTAAATCCCCACCTCCTGAGTGTGGTCAATATTGCACAGGCCTCTGGGCCCCCCTGAGCCTCCACCTGTAGGAAGGGGTTCACAGGGCCTCCAAGGTAAATACAGCCCTGGTACAAAGCCCTGGGCCACCTCCCTCAAAGGACTCCCCTTCTGTGTTATTCCCCCAAGGACTTCCTGGGCTTGGAGACCTTGCCAGTCTCTACATCCAGAACCTACTGTGGAAACCCAGAGGTCTCTCACAGCCATAGGATGAGTGAAGGACACACTGCCCATTGGACACCCATACCATGCCCACCTGGGCTAGGCTCTCCTGCGTGTCACCCCACTGAAGCCTTCAGGTTCATCACGGCAGTCACTCCTGCTTCCTCTCTTGAGAGAACACAAAGGCCCAGCAGAGAAGACACATCCAAAGGAGGACACACTGGAATCTGGAGTCCCATGGAAGGGCCCAGGCCTCAACTCTGACCCATGGACTGGGAGGGCATGTGTATAACCTGGGGCATGGTTGTGTAGGTGGGGTATCTTACACCATGTGGGATAGCATGCCCATGGATGCTACAGGACAGTGTCTACTAGTCACACAGCATCTACGTCCAGAGGACACTGGCAGATGACCCTGTTGACTGTGTGACACAGTGTGGCACTGCCTCTTGTCCACAGAGAGCAGATAGAACAGTTTGGCTGTGTGTGGGCTACAGAAACAACCAGTGTCCTTCAGATACATTTATTTCACCGGGTACAGGACTCTCTCTATGACATCTATCCAGGCCTACACATGGGAACTCTTGTAGGATGCTATATGTTGGGATGTGTAACATGTCCCCATGAACTACGCAGTCAATGTCACTATTTAATCAGGGCCTGCCAGTGAGTGGTGTGTGTGCAAGCGTGTGTGTCGCCGTGTTTCTATAAAGGGTACCATTTGCTAGTCTTCAAGACACCATCAGGATGATCCCTGCATGTCTGTGTAACACAATTTGTTTCCATGACATCCTTGCGACTTCTCTGTGTGTGTGTGTGTGTGTGTGTGTGGCATCATTTATCAGTCTCTGTGACATCTGGTGACCCATATGCTTCTCTGTCTCTGTGACCCTGTCTGGGTGGCCTGTGAATGGCAGTGTGACACTGTTGCTATGTACTTCTGATACCATTCAGTGACCTTATGTGCTGAAGTGGAACTCTTCCTTTGTGGACCCCAGGCTAGACCCTGAGTCCTCACAGAGGCTAGTGACCACTGCCCTTCTCCCTTGAATCTCTGTCCCGGTTCCTAGATAGTCCTCAAGCGAGACAGTCACCATAGAGATAGCATGCCTAGAGACTGCTGCAGCCATCTGGGCAGGTGACCCTGCCATCTCTTTCTTACCTTCTCCCCATAGGACAATGTTAGGGTCCTTTTTTCTCACCTGGACTCCTTCCTTGCCACTCCTAACCCTCATGTCTCTCTGGGACCACCTCAGTCCTCCATGTGGCCCTTTGCTGCACTCCTGCACTGGGTAGGTCCAGCACTGGGGTTCCATTCCAGCCCAGCTAAGCTCATGCCCCAAACAAGCCACCTTCAGATCAGGGTCCCACCCCAGGGTGCCCATACGAGGAACCCAGTGTCTTAAACTGTGGGTTGTGGGCTGTGAGCCAATACAGAGCTATGTATGGATATGGGAGTACTGGACATTTAGCAATGGTAAAAGGGTTTTGAACACACGATACCAAAATCCTAGTTTAGAGCCAAATGCATAATGAATCCTAGGTGCTCCTGGCAGCTCTTGCAATGTATGATGTCACACAGTCTTGGTTCTGAGCATGAGACTTGTATCCTCAGCACTGCGCATGCCCTCACACCATCCAACCCAAGGAATGCTCCCTAAAGCACCGCAGGACTAGGAAATGCTCGATAAGCAGAGTGCGGACTGTGCAAGCAGGAGAACCTGAGCCTGAATCCCCAGCGATCACAAAGAGAGCCAAGGAGGACAGCTTGTGCTCCCAGTTCCAGCCTGGGGAAGTGGAGACAGAGGAGCTCAGGGCCTTGCCCCAGGTTCAGTGAAAGACCCTGGCTAAATAACAACAGAAGGGAGGGGCTGGAGAGGTGGCTCAACAGGTAAAGGCGCTTTCTGCCAAGCCTGATGACCAGAGTGCAGTCCTTCAGGCTGTTTCAGTACTGTAGCTCTGTAGTAGAGTTTGAAGTCAGGGATTGTGATTCCTCCAGAAGTTCTTTTATTGCCCAGGATTGTTAT
>JAQHUG010000089.1:3063192-3077562 GCA_028555095.1 Dicrostonyx torquatus | reverse complement strand
TTTTTTTTAGGTCATTTTCTTCTGCTTCATCTATATTTGGTTGTTCAAATCTTGCGGTTGTGGGATATTTAGGTTTTACTAGTGTCGTGTTGCTCTTTGTGGTGTAGCATGTGATCTTACCTTTTCTATTCATCTTTTCCTCTAATAGGTGTGGTTGGGGCTGTCTATGATTCTGTTGATTAATCTTCTAGGTGCTAGTGAATTCAAGGCCCAGATGATTGTTCCTCATGATATGGTCAGTGCCACTGTTCTAGTTACTCCGTTGGTCACTCCATGTTCCTGAAGTCCCTCAGTGCTCCCGGGCTTTGCTCCAATCCCTTGGAGTTTGCTGTCTCAGGCCTGCTCTAGTCTAGGATGTCAGCTCAGACCTGTTTCTGTAAATGTCCCTGGTCTGGATCTGTTCCTGCAGAGGGGTCCTTGGCCTGGGTTTGGTCCTGTAAAGGACTCTGGCTCCAGTCTACTCCCTCGGAGTTCCCAGGCTTGGATGCACCCAGACCCACAGAGGACCTGGCTCAGGCTTACCCCATCAGAGGTCCCAGACTCATGTTCAAACCTGCAGAGGTTTCTGGTTCTTGCCTATTCCCTTTGACATCCCAATGCCTGGACCCACAGAAGTACTGGATCAGGCCTACTCCCTCGGAGGAGGTCTCAGACTCATGCCTGGACCTGCAGAGATCTCTGGTTCCTGCCTACTCCCTCGGAGGTCTCAGATTCATGTCTGGGCCTGCAGAATCTTTGGTTCCTGCCTAGTCCCTTGGAGGTCCCCAGTATGCTGGAATATTTTAAAAATAAACTTCATGGTTTGTCATCAGCAAATGTTTGATTTGTATACCTATATACCAGGAAAGTTTCTTGGGCAAAATGGATCTCAAGCCCCAAAAAAATTAGCCCTGTTCCAAAGGACGGAGAGTCCAGGAACAGATCCAGGAGCCTGGAGTACTCCCTTGCCATGTGACCTTAGAAACTGTGAGTAGAGACAGGACACGACCAGAGAAGGGATATTGGCATCTCGTTACTGCTGTGGCATCAGCTCTTAAATACCGTGTGGCTGCAGCACCACCGTGCCATCTTTAGGCACAGCTTGGACCTGAGTGCCCTGTGTGATGCCTTCCTGCAGACAGGGCCCTGCCTTATTTCTCCATTGCAGATGAGGAAACAGCTGGGAGGGGGCACTCAGTGGACAGTGACAGAGTTTGGCCCAATCCCAAACGCTGATCAGTAAGGATGAGGTACTGAGGCTCCAAGAGGGGACTTGGATTCACAAGCCAGTGTTCTTGCCCTCTTAATCCTGAATCTCCCTGTTTCTTGAATGTAAACCACCATGACTGGGATTATGAAAAGTCTAGGCAGGCAGAGAGAGAGCCCTCTGGGGACAAAGGGTCCCATGTAGCCACACAATGGTGACAATCGAAGCTGGATGACAGGCACTGGGTCTCTGGAGCAGCTTGGAGTCCACCTGCTGCTTCTTCCCCACGATAGGAAGCCTGGACTACCCAGGGGGCACAATGGGCCCCTGTACTGGATGCTGTCCATTTCCTACCCTACTCTGGCAAAGAAATAGCATAGCAGCTGATGCCTGGTCTAGGAGCCAGGGAATGGGATTTGGGGAGCAGAACTGGGGTGGGACATAGGCAGCTCACCTACATGGTATCATTTAGAAGGTCTTTCTTTCCTGGCCCAATCCCCTCACTGCCAATGGCCTGTGGCTGTGTCTAAATTAACCATGCAACTAATTGTCCATTGTCTGCCTTTGGGCAAGCAATCTAAATATCTCAGTGCCTAAGTTTTTTCAATTGTAAATGGGCACGGTAGACCTTACCTGCCAGGTGTTCTATGAGACTCTAACGGGGGAGGTGCATGGGGCTGCTGCAGTAATGATTAAAGGCTCTTTGGATCCCTTCCAGGCTGCGTAGGTGAATAAGTAGGTGGGTGGGTGATGGATGGACTGGATGGTGAGGCAGGGGATGGATGCACAGCAGGTGGGTGGATTGTGGATAAATGATGGCTGAGTGGCATTTAAGGTCTGGGTAGCCAATGGAAGCAGGAATGAGAGATCAGTTGGTGGAAGTCTCCCAGGCTGAGGTGATGTGAGGTGAGCAGGCAAAGGTTTTGCTGAGATCCTTGAAGACACAATGATATCTTTTAGGTCTGAGCCCCTATTCCTGGGCTGGGTCCCCACTCAGAGCAAAGACTCTGAGTTCCTTGGAATAATTTCTAGGTTTGATACCACAGATCAACATGGAGCACTGAGCCTGCATCCTTTGTCTCTGGCAGCCATGGCCCTGGGTTTCCATCTCTACTGTGCCCCTCCTTAGGGCTGAAGTCTCAAACTCTCAAATCATAGCTGACATGCTTAGTAGAATCACCTTAAAAAGTGCTTTTTAATTAAAAACAAGAAGTTGGGGACAGGTTCATATCCATAATTCAGGGCCCTGGCCTTGTAACCACCCATGGCTTCATTGCCCTTGGTGTGGGTCTCCCTGGTCTATGTTGTTAAAATCCAGAGGGGAAAGGGCCAGCTCTCCGGGGGCAACTGTTAACATTTACTGCCTGCCTCCGATCTCCCTGACCTGGCAAGTTTAGAGGTGGTGGCGCATGCCTTTAATCCCAGCACTTGGGAGGCAGAGGCAGGTGGATCTTGGTGAGTTTGAGACCAGCCTGATCTACAGACAGCCAGGGCTGTTACATAGACAAACCCCATCTCAAAAAAAAAAAAAAAATCAAGCAAGCAAACAAAAACAAAAAACCCCCAAAACAACTTAAAATACTCCTGAGATGTCTTGTTACAATCTAGTCTCTGGCCTCTTCTGCTATTGTGGATTGCAGTTACAGTGTGTGTAGAGGTGGCTGGGAGTGGGGCGAGGTGGGGTGGGGCTGGGTCATGTGACCTCAGTTTGGGATCCTAGATACCCTCCTACAATCTCGAAAGCCCATCATTTCGGATAAGTCAAGGCAGCAGCTCAAGCAGCTGGTCACATCAAAGCCATAGTCAAGAGTGGAGAGAGAGTAAAGTCACCCTTGCTGCTTGCTTGCTCCCAGGCAGCCTGCTTCTCCCCTCTTACACTGTCCAGGACCCCTTGCCTATGGAATGGTGCCACCCACAGTGGGCTGGGTCTTTCTTTCTATATCAGCAATTTAGGCAGTGCCCACCGGGTATACCCACAGGCCAACCTGTTCGAGACAATTCTTCACTAAGACTCTTCCTGCCAGGTATGTTGGCACACACTGCCACCAACTCTGCATCCTCGACTGGTGGCGTCCTGAAAGTCAGAGCACTGACTTTCCACTATGTCCCCAGCAGAGCCTGGACCATTGTAGACTCTGAGCGAAGGGGCAGGGCATGAAGTGACAAAGAGGGCTCAGTGATATTCCTCAAGGCTCTCTAGTGGTAGGTCCACATGGTTTTGGTGGGGTCACTTGGGATTACCCTGGTGAGTTGCAGGGTGTGAGTTAGAGGATGGGAAGCACACTACCTACTCAAGTATCCTGGGCTATGCTGGCTAGTTTTATGTCAACTTGACACAAGCTAAAGTCATCAAGAAGGAGGGAATCCCAATTAAGAAAATGCTTCCGTAAGATGGGGGCCATAGGGGAGCCTGTAGAGCATTTTCTGAACTAGTGACTGAAGGGTGAGGGCCCAGCTCCTGTGAGTGGGGCCATCACTGGGTTTCTATAAGAAAGGGGGCTGAGCAAACCATGGGGAGCAAACCGGTAAGCAGCACCCTCCATGGCCTCTGCATCTGCATTACAAGATAATGGGGTATTCCTGTGACAGACCTGACCGTGTTGTTTTGGGGAGGGTTGTGAAAGGACTTTGAACTTTGAGCTAGAAAAGCCACTGAGTGTTGAGAGCTCGGTGGGCTGTTCTGTAGGAGCTTGGAAGATGAGACTATAGAGGGCAGACAATGGCTCGTGAGGTGTCAGAGGGAAGCAAAGACTCTACCAGACCTTTTATGTGAAGATCTGTGGTGTCTGGTCAGCTGGGGCTAACTAATCGGCTGTGATTAACAAGAGACCAGAACTTCTAAAGTGAAACCTTTGCTTTACTGGGACAATGGATATGGCTCAGCCAGAGATAAAAGATTATTGGTGAACAAGAAGAGAACAGCATCACCAGGTGAAGTCTTCTGGGAAGTGTGTCCTCAGGGTCTGTGGGAAATCTAGCCCCCCCGAACATAGCTCCCCAACCCCCTGCTGAGTGCTAACTGCAGAGAAAAACAACATGTTTGTGACAGAAAAGTATCCTCTGTGCTCACTGGTACACAATGACTGGCCCCTGAACCTTTGTGAAGGGGTCATGGAGAGCAGCTGAGGCTTGGCACTGTGTGGCTGGAGTCCCTGAAGAGAGCCCAGGAGAAGCTGTTGGTGAGAGTGCAGCCCAGTTGCAGCAGAGACTCCAGGATTTTGGAGATGCCAATACCATGGGGCGGCCACCAAGGACAGCAGCAGTGGTGGAGCAGAGCCAGAGCCTGGAAGACAAGCTGTGTGTGCTGCAGGGGGCAGAGCTGGAGAAGTGACCAAGTCCTTTGAGGAGCCCAGAAGATGGTGAGTGGATCCCAGTCACTGAAGCTGGAATTTGGTTTTGCTTTGTTCACATTGTGACTGTGCCCTGGTTCTTCCCTCTTGAAGCAAGAGAGCTCCTATTTTACAGAAGCCCACAGATGAGAGAGAGAGAGACTTTGAACTTTAAAAGACACTTTTTTCTTTTTAAGAGACTGAGTTTTCAAAGTGTTTGAATTTGTAGGATTGTGATACTTCAAGTTGAAAATATTTTATATTGTGATGTCAAGATTAATGTGTAATCTTGGAGATGAACAAGGAAAGGAAAGGTTGTAGCTTAACAGTGATGCATTTGTGTGTCAAGGTGACAGGGTCGGTCATGCTGGGTAGTTCTATGTAAACTTGTTACAAGCTAGAGTCATCTGAGAGAAGGGAACTTTAACTGAGAAAATGTCTCCATAATATGGGGTTGTTGGCAAGCCTGTGGGGCATATTCTTAATTAGTATTGATGGGTGAGGGCCCAGCCCACTGTGGGGGGTGACATCCCTGGGCAGGTGGACCTGGGTTCTATAAGAAAGCAGGCTGGGGGCTGGAGAGATGGCTCAGTGGTTAAGAGCACTTCCTGAGTTCAATTCCCAGCAACCACATGGTGGCTCACAATCATCTGTAATGAGATCTGGTGCCCTCTTCTGGCCTGCAGGCACACATGCAGGCAGAACACTGTATACATAATAAATAAATATTTTAAAAAAGAAAGAAAGAAAGCAGGCTGAACAAACCATGGTGATCAAACCAGTGAGCAGCACCCTCCATGGCCTCTGCATCAGCTCCTGCCTCCAGGTTCCTGCCCTGCTTGAGTTCCTGTCCTGACTTCCTTTGATGATGAATCCTGATATGGCAAAGTAAGCCAAGTAAACCCTTCTCTCCCCATGTTGCTTTTGCCAGTGTTTATCACAGCAATTGTAACTCTAAGACATTTTGTGGAATCAGTTCTCTCTTTCTACTTGTAGGGAAAAGGGCAGCCAAAGAAACCCACCCTGCCTCTGAAACTAGAGCCAGTGAAAGAAACACCCTCTGGCTCAGAGACCAGAGCCAATGAGAGAAATAATTTAGCCCTGAGCCCAGAACCAAAGAAATAACACCCTGACTTTGAAACCAGTGCCAAAGAAACACACTTTGGCCCTAGAATCAGAGCCAGTGAAAGAAATATTTTCTGGTCCCAAAACTAGAGCCAAAAAGCTTGAAAAGACCAGTGAAAGAAACACACTTTGGCCCTGAAATCAGCCATCTCTGCCCTGGCCAACTAAACTGACCAATCCCTGAACAGGGAAACTAACCAGTCCCTCTTCTCACTGGGAAAACTCTGCCCCTAAAGAGCCGTATATAAGCCCTGCACCGGTTCAGCTTGCTGCTGCTTATCTTCCACCCTGGAAGCGGCAGCCCCTCTCCTGGATTCTTCCCTCCCAAGAAATCTCTTGAGCTGGGATGGAGTGCAGTGGAATGAAACTGTAACACTTTCACAGAGGGAGGTTTCGCTAGCAGAGCAGAGTTGTTACAACTTCCGTCAGGAAGTGAGAGTCGGAGGAGCCGAGTGAACCGGAGTTGTAACACTTAGGCTGAGGGAGCCTTCCCCTAGCAGAGCAGAGTTGCTACACTCCAGAGCCACTAGAGCCGAGCTGTAACAACTTTGCTGGGGGAGCCCTCTCCTGCCTGAGCAGAGCTGTAACACGGGGAAAACCTTTCCCTAGGGCAGGGCTGTAAGCTACTATGCTTACTATGCCATGTGCTATTCTCTGGCTCCCGACTGCCAGAGCACACTTCCACCCGAGCTGTAACACTCAGTATTCCTTGGCCCCTGACTGCCAGAATCCCTTTCCATCCGAGCTGTGACACACCACCTTTCTGTGGGCTCTAGAGATGAAACTCAGACCACCTCGCTCTTTCTTTGAAGATTTACTTATTTGTTTATTATGTTTACAGTGTTTTGCCTGTATGTCTGCTTGCAGGCCAGAAGAGAGCACCAGATCTCATTATGGATGGTTGAGCCACCATATAGTTGCTGGGAATTGAACTCAGGACCTCTGGAAGAGCAGGCACCTGGCTTTTATGACAAGCACCTTTACCTATTGAGCCACCTAGATGTCGTCCCACTCCTTGCCCCCATGGTTTGTTTTGCCATGGCTTTATTAAGATACACACCATAGAATGCACACTGGTAAACTTTATCACTAGTCTTTATGAAAATCAGGTTTTTATAAGGGGATGTATTCTCCGTTCATGTGTCTGTTTGGTTTAGTTTGACAAGGTCCCACTATGTATACTAGCCTGGCCTGGAACTTGTTATGTAGACTAGGCTGGCCTTGAACTCACAGAGATCCATCTGTTTCAGCCTGGGATTAAAGATGTAATCAGGGGGCAGAGGCAGGCAGATCTCTATGAATTCAAGGCCAACTTGCTCTCCATAGGGAGCTCCAGACAAGAACTTGCCTCAAAACAAAAGCACAAAAATAAGTAAGTAAGTAAATAGATGGTATGTGCTACCACACCCAACTATTTCTTTTGAGGCAGGCTGTCCTTAAATTCCCTTTGTAATTCAGGCTAGCCCACAGCAGTCCTCCTGAGTCATCTACGTAAGTGCTGTACAGAAAGCACACACCTCCCTGCCCAGCTAGCATATTTAGTTTTGCAACAAGAATCATGTTAATTTTAGAACAGTTTTATAATCGCCCCCACAAGGAATCCATTTACACTTGTGTGTGTACTCAGAGTCCGTCACTCTCCCACTGATCTTTCTTCCTGTGGATTTGCCTGCCCTTGATGTCTCTTGATAAGGACACAATGCATGTGGCCATGTGTGACTAGTATCTTCCTGATCATGACATTTAGAGAGTCATCGTGTCTCCATTTGCTTCGGTACTTGTGTCTATGGCTATAATATATATCATGTATGTATCCGTGTGGTGTAGCTGTGCCATGTTTCTTCTCTCATGAGTGATGCCATTAAGAGTGTCCTCTGACAGTCGGGGTGTGAACAAGCCTCGGTTTCTCCCAGGTAGATACTGAGGGGGAGAACTGCTAGTTTGGGGACTAGGGCTTCATGACGGTGTGTTGCCAGCTCCTAGTTTCTCAGGTGGTGGTGGGGTATGCTTTGGCTGGGGGATCTGATGATCACTAGTAGAGTTTCTATTGCTGTGACAAGTCACCATGGCCACAGCAACCCTTACAAAGGGGAACATTTAATTGGGGCTGGCTTACAGGTTCAGAGGTTTAGTCCATCATTTTCATGGTGGGAAGCATGGCAGCGCTCAGGCAGACATGGTGCTGGACAAGGAGCTGAGATTTCTACATCTTGATGGGCAGGCACCAGGAAGAGAGACTGATGCTGGGTCTGGCTTGATTATTTGAAACCTCAAAGCCCATCCCCAGTGACATACTTTGTCCAACTTCCTAATAGTGCCACCCCCGATGGGCCTGTGGGGGCCGTTTTCATCCAAACTGCCACACATAGTGCCTTAGCAAGTCTGTTCACCTCTGAACTTCAACTTCCTTGCCTATTGAACAGACAGACAGCAAGGTTCCACCCCAGAGCTGCTGGAGGACACTCAGAATGACCGCAAGGCTGGAGGAGAAGGCTCTCTGGAGCCACTGGCCTCCACCATGTGTGGGCAGAGCCCTGAGAATGCTGGGCTAGTCAGGGGTGGGTTGAGGAGAGCCAGGCTCCGTGGGTACTCTCTGGTGGCCCTAGAAGGGAAGTGTCACTGTGATATGTCATCTACTGCTGAAGAATCTGAAGCTTAGTGACGTGAAGTCCCTTAAAGAAGTCACAAACCAAGTCCCGGTCTGCAGGATCAAGTCCCTTCCTTGGTCTCCTCAGAGCCTGGCCCTGCCTCCTGCTTGCAGCCAGGCCTACCTGCAGATGTGAGCCTCTGTGAGACATGGAGTTTTGCTAGCCTGCCAAGGACTGCAGTACCACAGATCTCCCTCACCTTGTAGAACTAATGCAAAGGGCTCGAACCTTTGTATCGCCCCTGCTGCCTTTGTCTGCTCCCTGCTGCAAGAGATCCAGGCGACCCTAACAAATCCTCCCACCTTGTGAGCTGACTCTACTGCTGCTGAGCCAGGCTGCCCGCTCTGCCCTCGACAGTGGGTGATCCAGGGCCAGTGTCTGGAACACTCGGGTGTCCTCTGTAAAGTGAGAGGATAATGGAGCACACTCCTGGTGCTGTGATGAAGGGCAGTCCTGGGGTCACACATGTGTCCTTGATACAGCATCTACAAATGGGACCCCCCAGAGGGGCGGCAGGACATCTGGCAGTGGCAGGTGGGGGTGTCAGGCAACTGTTCTGCAGATGTGGGCTCAGAAGAGACAGGCAGACAGACAGCCTCTCATGTGTCCTCCAGATGGGCCAGGAACTTGATCAAGGCAGAGCCCAGGCCATCAAGGTGAGGGGGGCTCCTCTCCTGTGTCCCCTCTCCCGAAGGGCTCCTTGTCCATGGCAGTCTCACAGGTCTGTCAACAGGGCTACAGCTGGAGTGGGTCCCCGTTTGTGCCACTCTCCAGTCTGCCACAGGGAATCCAGGGCTCTGACACCATGAACGCTGGTTCTCAAGGGGATCATCAGACAAGTTCACTGTGACTCTGTGACAATGGCCGTAATTAAGGTGTCAGTATGTCATTCCCTCTTTCATTGAGAAGCCCCAGACAAGCATAGGTCTTCAGCCTCTTCCATGAGCCGGAGAGAGAGCAGAGCGGGGAAGGCAGAGGGGCACATGTCCCACGGGGTGTGTCTGTGCAGGATCCAGATGGCTGCTTCTCCCAGCAGCCTTTGCTAACCCAAGGGGACAGGCACATCTAGAGGGCAGATGAGTGTCTGAGCCCTGAAAGCTGTGGTTGTGGAGGTGGCAGGAGAGACATTGCGATTGTGTTGACTAGGGTTTATTTTTTCCCTTCCAGATTAAATTATAAAATTTAATTACAACATATAATTATAATATGTAATAACTGTGAACCCTACTCTCCTTCAAATCTATGACCTCTTTTTCTTTCTTTCTTTGTTTTTTGAGACAGGGTTTCTTTGTGCAGCCCTGATTGTCCTGGAACTCACTCTGTAGATCTGGCTGGCCTTGAACTCACAGAGATTCCCTTGCCTCTGCTACCCAAATGCTGAGATTACAGATGTACACCACCACCGCCTGGCCATAGCCTCTTTTTTTTAAAACTAATTGTTATTGCTTTAAAAAATGTATTTGCACATACGCATAGCTTCCTAAGCACAGCCTGCTCAGCCTGTATATTGTTATTTGTGTGTGTATGTTTTCAGGACAGCCAATTGGTCTGCTCTCCCACTCCCAGCCTTCCCCTGCTGCCTGTCATTCTCTGTATAGAGTTAAGGCCTCATGGACTTCTCTCTATCCAGTTTGGCCTGTTCGTTGCTATTCTCCTTGTCCAGCTCACATCTGGGCTGTCACGTTGGCAAGACTTTATGGCTGTAGCTTCTGACATTAGTTACTAGGAGGCACAGCAAACTCCCCTATCCTCTCCTCCGGCACTTACAGTCTTTCTGCCCCTCTTCTGCAATGTTCTCTGAGCCTTGGGTGTGGGGGTGTTTTGTAGATGTATCCACTGGACTGGGTTCCACAACTCTGTATTTTGATTGGTTATGATTTTTGGTAGTGGTCTCTTGTCCATTACAAAGAGAAATTTCCTTGATGAGGGTGAAAAGTTCATTGTCTGTGTCATGAGGACAAGTGTATGGAAGTCGTTGTTAAGTGCTGTTTAGTTCTTGCCGACTGGACAGAAACTTGTACAAAGGAGCCTCAGCTGGGGAATTACCCCCATGCCGTTGGCATGTCTGTGGAGTCTTTTTTTGATTGTTAGTTGGTACAGGAGAGCCTGGCCCACTGTGTGGTGCCACTCGTGGGCAGGTGGTTCTGGGTTGCATAAAAAATCAACCTGAGTAAGCCATGAAAAGCCAGCAAGTGATGCTCCTCCATGGTCTCTGCTTCAGTTCCTGCCTCCAGGTTCCTGCCTTGAGCTCCTGATGGGCTGAAACCTATAAGATTAAATAGAGAGGTTCCTCTTCACTTTGCTTTTGGTCCTGGTGCTTACACAGCAACAGAAAGCAAACTATTTCAGAGGTGTAGAGGGACAGAGAGACCCAAGCACAGGGCGCCTCAGCAGTAACAAAAATGCCCACAGCCGGACATCAACAAAACCATAGTGAGGCCCCAATCCCATCTAGGCAGCAAGCTTCTTAACAGCAGGGATGTGGGGGGTTAAGAGATGGCTCAGCTGTTAGAGCTCTTGCTGCTCATGTAAAAGGATTGGGGTTCAGTTCCCAGCACCCTATGCGGTGGTTCACAACCATCCATAACTCCAGTTCCAGGGGATCTAACACCCTCTTCTGACCTCCAGGGCACTGCTTACATATGGTGTACGACATATACATGCATGCATGAACACACACACACATGCACACAGCCACTCACACACACAGGTAGGGGTGTGGTTACCCCCACTTCTGGTCTGAGTCTGATGAGCAGTGAGGGAGGCTTAGCAGATGTTGAAAGGTGGAAGGGAAGGAGGGATGGAGAAAGAAGAGATTGAGAAGGAAGAAGAGGAAAAGAAGGCGTAGAGTTTCATATCTGAGGTTTTAGCATATCATTGCCAAATATCAAACTGAGAGACTCTTAACACACACAGAAAGAAGAACCATCCCGACTCCCAATGTCATCACCATCACTACCACCATGCTTACCACCACCATCATCACCGTGCCATCACCACCCTCAGCATCACCATCCCCATCCTCCCCACTCCATCACGACCACACCACCATCACTACCCCGACCATCACCAATCCTATACGCCACCAGCACCAATATCACAAATATCAGTATCACTACCACTGTCATCACCACCATGATCACCATTGCCATACTGCCACCCTATCACCAGCACCACCACCACGACTCTCATTTCCGTTGTATCAGTCTCCAGGGCTCCTTACACGGTGGCCCGGACACCAGGTTCCATCACAGAGCTAGGGTTTGTGAAGAACTGTTTCAAGAGTTGAAAGCTTCTGAAAGCATTACCTTCGAGTTCTGATGTGTGCAGACCTGAGGTGCCTCCGGAAGCAGCCGCCCACACCGCGTCACACTGCTGCCCTGCAGCCTTGGTGGTGACATACACTTCGCTCTGCAGATGTCACCGTGCCACACACCAACAAGCACTGCCCCGGACACCTCAGCTCAGACGTGAGAGCACCGCAGGTTGTGGATTGCCGTGTTCTTGCTGTCTAGACAAAGACTTTTACTCGTAGAAGAGCAGACACCGTAGTTTAATTACAGAAAACAGAGACTTCGTGTTTTCCTACCGGCACTCCTCAGTATGTAAGTATCAAATTAGCCTGTCTTTGGATTAGCTTGTGATTTTTTAAAAAAACTACTATTTGAGTCACTGACTTGAGTCTCATTTAAAATAAACACATCAACTGAATTTTGGCTTGGGGTGAGGACAGAATTTCCAACAATTTCTGGAATGGTACTGAACATACTGTTGCCACTTTGTATTACATATTTATGTGAAGCAGAGTTCCCAGCATTGATGATTATAAAACCAAAGCAGTGGGCTGGTGAGATGGCTCAGTGGGTGAAGGTGCTTGTCACTAAACCTGATATGGCTTGAGTTTGATCCCAGGATCCACATGACAGAAGGAAAGAAATGACTGTCCTTGGATTACTGCATATGTGCACTGGGGCACACACATGCCCACACACATACATATACAACCACCCTGTCTTAGTTAGGGTTTCTTTTTTTTTTTTAAGACTTATTTATTTATTATGTATACAGTGTTCTGCCTGCATGTCTGCCTGCATGCCAAAAGAGGGCACCAGAGCCAGGCGGTGGTGGCGCATGCCTTTAATCCCAGCACTCGGGAGGCAGAGGCAGGCAGATCTTTCTGAGTTCAGGACCAGCCTGGTCTACAAGAGTTAGTTCCAGGACAGGCTCCAAAGCTACAGAGAAACCCTGTCTCAAAAAAAAAGCCAAAAAAAGCCAAAAAAAAAAAAAAGAGGGCACCAGATTTCGTTACAGATGATTGTGAGCCACCATATGGTTGCTGGGAATTGAATTCAGAACCTCTGGAAGAGCAGCCAGTGCTCTTAACCGATGAGCCATCTCTCCAGCACCTTAGCTAGGGTTCCTATTGCTGTGATGAGACACCGTGACTGTGGTGGTTTGAAAGAAAATGGCCCCCATAGGGAATGACACTATTAGGAGGTGTGGCTTTACTAGAGTAGGTGTCACTTTGTTAGAGGAAGTGTGTCACTGTGGGGGTGGGCTTTGTGGTCTCCTGTGCTCAGGCTACACCCAGTGACACAGCTCACTTCCTGTTATCTGTGGATCAGGATGCAGAACTCTCAGCTCCTTCTCTAGCATCATGTCTGCCTGTGTCATCATGTCCCACCATGGTAATGAACTAAACCTCTGAAACTAAACCCCAATTAAATGTTTTTCCTTTATCAGAGTTGCTGTGGTCATGGTGTCTCTTCACAGCGATAGAGACCCTAAGACCAAAGGCAAATTGGGGAGGCAAGGGTTTATTTGGGTTAAACTTTCAGATTGCTGCTCATCATTGGAAGAAGTCAGGACAGGAGCTCAAGCAGGGCAGGAACCTGGAGGCAGGAGCTGATGCAGAGGCCATGGAGGATGTTCCTCATGGCTTGCTCAGCCTGTTTTCCTATACAACCTAGGACCACCAGCCCAGAGATGGCCCCACCCGCAATGGACTCGGCCTTCCCATCAATCACTAAGAAAATGCCCCAAGTCTCCCCTACAGCCTGATCTCATGGAGGCATTTTCTCAATTGAGGCTTCTTTCTGTCTGCTGACTCTAGCTTGTGTCAAGCTGACATAAAACTATCCATCTCACCCCCAATTTTTTAAATTAAAAATATTGATTTAACTCTGAAACATGTTGAAGATCCCGTAGTATCAAATATTCAGCCAATAATTCTTTATATAAAAGTAAATACATCTATCTCACGAGTGTGCAAGTCTGCTTTCACCACTGATAGATAGAAAATTATATATAGTGACACATACATATACCTATCTATACATGCCAAAGAATTGTTTTGGCTTTCTTTGAGACAGGTCTTACTCTATAGACCAAGTTGCCCTTGAATTCACAGATCTACCTGTCTCTGCCTCCAAAGTGCTAGGATTAATTAGAGGCCTGTGCACCACGCCTGCCCCTGTCAATTTCTTTTTGATGTACTCTCAGTCAGGGTTTGCTTGTATTCCGACTGTATGCACCTGGATACCCTGGGTTCTGTAGAGAGTTCGTGGACATATGGGGTCATGAACAGGAGGAGTTTAAGATGTAGAAGTCTGTAAAATACCTCAACAGGACATTTTAGAGGAGGGGAGGATTTGGGATATGAGACAGGGTCATCTTATGTAGCCCAGACTGGCTTTGAACTCATAATCCTGCCTCTATCTCCCATGGGCTGGGATCACAGGTGTGCACTGCTGTGCCAGCCCCTAACCCCCAGACATTGCTTCCGGTTCCTGATGGATTTGTTAATCCTTGAAGTTCTTTGGTGGAATCTGTCTGCCTGAAATCCATCTGTCACCACAAGGAGCAGTCCTTTGTATCTAAATCCCTATTTTCTTTCATTTATTCATTCATTCATTTATTTATTTAGAGACAGTCTCACACTGTACTTCTGGCTAGCAAGGAACTCACTCTGTAGACCAGGCTAGCCCTGACTCACAAATCTCCACCTGCCTCTGCTTCCTGGGTGCTGGGATTCCAGGCATGTGTGTCATGCCTGGCTTCCCTCTTCTTCTTTGAATGCCGT
>JAQHUG010000089.1:3050743-3062665 GCA_028555095.1 Dicrostonyx torquatus | reverse complement strand
TTTTTTTGGTTTTTCAAGACAGGGTTTCTCTGTGACTTTGGAGCCTGTCCTGGAACTAGCTCTTGTAGACCAGGCTGGTCTCGAACTCACAGAGATCCGCCTGCCTCTGCCTCCTGAGTGCTGGGATTGTGTGCATCACCACCGCCCAGCCAGAAAGGTGAGTCTTACAGTGCCAAGGCTGGACAATCTGAGATCAAGGTACAGCTGTGGAGGTCTGGTGATGGCCACTCTCTGTGTGCATGGTATGTCCTCTGAAGGAGAACACTGTGTCCTCACGTGGCAGAAGGACAGGAGCACGAAGAGGCCTTAACTTTGACCCTGAGATCTTTTAAAAGGGTGCTGATCCTGTTAATGAGTCGGGGTCCTCACTCCCAAAGGCCTCTTCATCACTGAAATCATGGGCGGCTGCATCTCCAAATAAGGGCCCATTCACTGGGCCATAGATTCTACCATATGCCAATGAAGAGTTGGCCATCATGCTTTCCTAGAAGCACTAAGTAAAGTCACTACTTGCCCTTCTATCCCCTACCTGGGCAGGGGACTTCTGATCCCAGAATGCCTGCCATTGTGACTCAAATGTGGACATTCTGGCGAACAAGATCTAAGGGCCCAAGGAAGGAGCAGAGAGTATGAGGGCTGGGCATACCTCGGGCTTCTGTCTAGATACTGGAGTAGGGAAGGGGAGAAACTGGAGGCTCTCAGCCTTCCCTGTCTCTCCCTTAGCCTTCAGATAAATCCGCCCAGAACCCCTGGCATCTGGAGCATACATGACCTTTAACTATCACATCTATAGCCACACCCCATGTCACCTACTTCTGCTGCGCCCTGGGATGGGCTTGGGGTGGGCAGGGTGGTCACCTATAGTCCTGAAATCCCCACTGCTCCTATGGCTTTATCTCCAGAAGCTTCTGCAATAAAGTGTGGCTGAGCTGCTGGCGTGCAGCACACTGAGGACCGGAGACTTCCTGGATGGTAGATGTGAGGTGCTATGACACACGTCAGGGAGGGGCAGACTTTGGAGAGAGGCAGGAAGGCAGGAGTGGGAAATGAGGACAGGACCAGGGAACTGGTGGCTGCTCAGAGGGTGCGGAATGGAAGTGGGGGCCACCAAGAGTGTCAAGTGTGGCCTCATGCATTTCAAGGTTTATTCCTACGGTGTTTGGAGTCTCTGAACTATCCGAGATGGCAAGGAAGGAAGGGCCACTGTGGTCATGCCGAGATACCACCTTGCCCTCTGGACCATACCCTTCTGAGGATGCTTTATACCATCCCCCTCCTTTTTTTTATTTTCCAGACAGGGTTTCTCTGTAGCTTTGGCTCATTCTGTAGATCAGGCTGGCCTCGAACTCACAGAGATCCACCTGTCTCTGCCTTCCTAGTGCTGGGATTAAAGGTGTGCATCATCATCGCCTGGCAACATCCCCATTTTATAGATGAGAGAACTGAGGGCTGGGAGCCAGGACCCAAGTTGTCAGTTGTCTTGATTTTGACTTGCCCGGAGCCTACCTAAAGAGGCTGTGTGCTGAGGAAGTGGTTGGGTGCTTTGCCTGGCACACATGAAGTCCTGGGTTTCATCCCTGGCAGTGCTGCCTACCTTTTCTGCTGCTGTGATAAAATGCCTTAACCAGTTTAACTTAGAAAAGAGTTCCTTTGGGCCTAAGCTTCCAGAGGGTTAGAGCCCATGCTGGCTGGAGCAGAGGCAGCAGGCGGTAGGCACAGCCACTGGAGCAGAAGCCGAGTGTCCACATCAAGAACCACAAACACAGAGCAGAGGGGGAGAAAGAAATAGAAATGGCTGAGTCCTTAAACTCTCAAAGTCTACCCCAGTGGCATACTTCCTCCATCAAGGCCATACCTCCTAGGACTCCCCAAACAACGACCCTAACTGGGGGCCAAGCGTCCCAATGCTTCTGTGTGTTCATTGCCCTCTCTGTGGTCACATGCTCCCATTTCTGTTCCCATCCCAGCCTCATCCCAGCATGTGTCTAGCTGGTACCCAGTGTCTCCCAGCACAGGCATGCCAGCTTGCCCTGACCCCACCCCTACCTTGCTCCCTCCCAGTGTTTCTCCTCTTGCTCACCAGTGGCTCTATCCTTCCTGCTCTCAGCTCCTCCCATGGTCTTCCTTCCACCATGGAGTCACTCCATCGGTAGCTGCCAGAAACACCTCCCACCAACACCCAAAGTCCAGCCACCTGCCACCGCGGTCAAGGTCATTCTCCTGCATCCTGCTGTCCTTCCTCCAGCCTGGCCTCACTGTCCTCTCTGTTTCAGTGCAAATGCCAGAGGGAAGGTTTTCAGAGACGGGATAGCATGTCCCCTCTGCCCAAAGCCTTCACTGTGCAGTGATTTCCTCTGAAATCCTCTCTTCTGTAGGGAAGGCTGGAGACTCACATCACTCCCAGGAAAGTTATAAAAAGTTAGAAGAAAGTGAAGCAACCCAGAAGTCCCCTTCCCTACATTTTGCTGCCTACCAGCTGGGCAGGGGCTAAAGAAGCGTCCAGGATCCATCAAACTAGACTTAGAATCATTTCTTTACTCTATTGTTGACTTCCTGTGTAGGGTAAATAGACATTTGTTCATATTGCTCTCTCCACAAAAAATAAAATAAAATAACACAGTTGACTGACACCCAAGGGTCAGGCCTATAGGTCAGTGGTAGAGCACTTGTCTAGCCTGAGTGAGTGCCTAGGTTCAGTTGCTGATACTGTCAGGGGAAAAAGATAAACAATTGGCACCCAAACATAGACCAAAACAATCGAAGGTAAGTATGGGAGGAGTAGAGGCCCAGGCCCTGCAGTGTGAGACATGTAGACAAGAACAATCCTGGTGATGTGGAGTGTCTGTGGGAGCCATTCTGATATGCCTTCATGGTACAGGATGGCAAGCCTTCGCACGGCAGAGTTGGGTGATGATGTAACTGAGAATGGGAGATTGGGGGCCCCTTTTGGAGGAATCCCAGGGTGGCTGATGCAGGATGGCATACCTCCTTAAAGAATGAGGTGTGGTGTGTGAGTGCAGGGATGCTGCACCCCCATGGCAGGTGGACTAGGGAGCACACTGCTGTCCCTGACGGCTCACGATCATGTATGATTGTAAGTAGGCATCCTTGGTGGTTGTGTGGCCGTGACTGCTAAGGTGTGCGCCTGAGGAGGCTCTGTCTTCCCCACAGAACTCAACTGTATCAAAACAGGAAGGAGATAGCAATAGTAGGCCTTTTGTGTCTGAGTTCTTTCACATTTTAAGGTCCATTCATGCCAACACACGACATTTCTGCCTTTATCTGCCTTATATATTCCTCCCCTTTGGCATGCCTTCAATTTGGGGAACCCCTGCGCTCCAGCCCAAGACAGCACCAAACACAGCTGGGACTCCATGTGCGGGGTGATGGGACAAAGGAAGTTTGAGTTTGCTCTTGCCCTGAGGGTGCAGGGGAGAAGGGTGAGTTTGAAGGTGACAAGCTTCCCTCTCCTACACACAAAGGACCGGGGAGGGGACTTTCCAGGCTCCCCTTCCCTCCCATCATCCAGCAGGAAGCCCCATGGAAAACATGGAGAGTGTAGGTACAGCCCTGGGTGAGCCCCTTGAGCCTAGGCAGGCTGCTGCAGCGGGCATTGCTGCTGCTCCTGTGTTACTGATTGGGAAATTGAGGTCTTTGTGGCCAAAGGTCTCTACCTGAGTGACCTGTCAAAGAGCACCTGGTGTGTCTTAGAGGGCCAGTTGTGAGTCACTGTCATCCAAGAGAAGCAGCTGCCATCCTGGGGAAACACCTTTGCCCTTGTGTAAGTGGATTGCCTAGCTAGGCTTTTGACTACTTACATGCCCCGTGGAGGGGGGGGGCACTCTCTGCCTTGATTACACTTGGCCTTGGGGAGGACTAGAGTGTGCTAATCTGGGAAGGCTGTGGGAAGGGCTCCATCAGGACATATCCCTGGAAGCCCCGTCCCTGCTTGACAAAGGCTTTCCAGGCTTTTTTCAACCTTTCCCAGCCTTTTGAGGAAGCACCCACACTCCCCATAGGCACCCCTCACCTGTGCTCTGTAAGGAAGCTCAAGGAACTCATGGGGTTCCCCAGAATGAATTTAGTCTGAATTGTGTCTGTTTGTCATTGGAATCTTGGGAGGAGGGACAGATGTCTATATATCCTCCTGGAGAGGAATTTTCGCAACAGGGTCCCAGGCTGGCACTCCTCGGTGCTAACTACCTGTGTCAGGTCCTCTGGGGGCACCCGCTCTGGAAGGCCTCCTCCAGGAGACAGTTTCTGAGGATTCAGGTTGGGGACCAGGACTCTGAGTTCATGTTGAGACCTGTAGGGATCCACCCTGCTGCCTGGTGGCTGTGAGAAATGACTGAGAGGTGGGCTCCGAACCCAGATGTTGTGGAAGCCCGTCTGTCCACCCCGGTGCGTGTGCTTCCCAAGGTGGCTACCTCTGTCTCTGCCCCTCTCTCCATGGAGGATGCTGCCCGCATACGCAGTTCTGCTGGTAAAGTCTTTATCGGGAATGTCGCCTAATGCATTCATATCAAACAATAGCGTCTCATACATCATCCTTGCCAGAGGCCACCTCTGCTAGGACAAGCACAGTCCATTACCCTGACGGGCGCAAGCCGTGTGCAAAACAGATAACAGGTCCTGGCTATGCAGGAGCACATGGGGTGGGAGAATTGTCACAGGCCTCTAAGAGCAGTGAAGGAGCCCTGGACAGCTGCCATCTGGGCAGTGGGGACACGGGACTCCTGAGGTTCTGATATCATACAGCAATATGATAGATGCTCATGGAGACCTAGCTCTGCATCCTCAGGGGAGTGGCTCGACCTCTCTGAGCCACATTATCCCCACTCATTAAACAAGGTTGGAAATGGTCCTTGCTTCCTTCAGGGCTGGTGGGGTCCCTAAGAAGAGAAAGGTGTTGAAAACAGGCAGGACTGGGGCACAAAGACACTGTCAACACAACACTGATGGCTGAAGTCTTGAACCAAGTTGTCACCTTCTTGCGTTCCTTACAGGTCGTACTCAGAAGTGTCCCATTTCCTCCAGACTTCCCTGGGGAAGGCTGGAGAGAGACAACCCCTCCCCTCCAAATAAATATCTGGTTTCCTAACAGCGGACCCTGGAAGGAAGCTCTGTGCTACGCTTATCTTGGCTTAGAGAAAGAAGAAGATAAAGGAAACAAGCTACTGATAAAGGGACTCAAAGAAAGCTGGGGTGTCGCCGTGGGTGATGGAGTGTCGACCCACCAGTGACTCAACAGAGCGAGGAGCCCTCACTTCAAGGGCTGCAGTATTGACAGATCCACTAATTGGCATCAACTTCGAGGGTACTTTAGGGGCAAACCCCCCATGAAGTGCAGGTGTGATGGTCTTGTTGGCTACTGAAGCCTTGGAATCCAGACGACTGTAGCCTCAGAGCCCAAGTGGCTGTAACTTCAGTGCCCCTGGAGCACAGCAGTTTTAGGGGAGTGAGTAGGAATCCAGGAATCTGATCACTGTGTTTCCCACAATGCAGTTCTGTCTCCCAGGCTTACCCATGAGAATGTGAATGTCCCAGAGCAGCTTGCGGTTCCCTCCTTCCTATCAACACAGTGTGTGTGCCTAGCAGGTGCTCAGTATACCACACGGATGGAGACTTGCTGGGAAAACACTCTTTGCACACCTGGGGGGTCTGTCTGTCTGCACCAGCAAGTTAAAAGCTATACATGAGTCTTCAGCTTGCAGGTTTGCCAGAAATGTATGTGTATGTATGTATTGCGTATCCATGTTTTTATGTGTGTGTGTGCATGTGTGTGTGTAGAAGCCAGAGGTTGACCTTCCTTGATTGACCTCCGCTTTATTTACTGAGGCAGGGTCTCTCTTGCCAGTTCAGCTAGTCTAGCATCAGTTTGTTCTGAGGATCCCATTTCTACCTCTGAGCCCTGGGCTTATATGCAAGTCTTGGCTGTCTCCATGCCTGTCTGGCTTGTTTGTAGGTGCTGGAGAACCCCAACTCCAGTCCTCATATTTGCATGGATGGTATTGTACCCACTGAACTAGTTCTGCAGCTCACTGACTCTCCACTGCAGCTCTGCCACACTGCCTAGGTGGCAACTAGTGTAGGGACTCCGGTGCCCATGTTCCAGGCACAAGTCCCAGTCCTGAAACTCTCTAGCTGTGCGTATCTTTGACCCAGTGAGAGGCCCTGTGCTTCAGCCGTTTGTCCTTGGAAGTAATGTTGGCTTCTGGGGTGCTTGTCTCAAGGGCCGAGTGTCACACCTGTTGGTATGCATTTTAACATGATAGAGTCGAGTCTCTAGAAACCCCTGCATTCCCTTGGCACTGCATGTGACTTTATATCACATGTAGTTGAAAACGTGGGGCCTGTGTTTAATATCCTGGTAAGGGCTTATACCCCATAACCCTTGACATCCTTTAGTGGCAGCTGTCTCTTGTTTTGGTGACAGAGTTGGCAGTTGGTAGAAGCCCCAAATCAGGACAAGACATTTTGGTGGCCCTGAGATGTGACAATAGCACCAGTCAGATTTACTGGCTCTTCTGGGTAGCTGCCAGGCCCCAGCACTCTAGGGTCCTGCTGGCTCCCTGTTGTGTTCCCTGCTAGGCCATTCTGGGCCTTTTTCCTCTGAGCCAACGCTTTTGGGCTCCTGAGCCCCAGAAGGTCCAAGAGGATAGCAGAGGAAAGGGCTGACTAGGGTTTGGGGGGCATGGAAGAGGTTCCCAAAGTCTGTAATTAAAGACCCCCCCATAATGGCATCTGACAGGGACTCATCCCCAGGGCCGGGCGAGGAGAGCCCATCGCCCAGCTGTGTTGCAGGGTCAGGGGCTGCTGAGGTTGAAGCCCCCCTCAGCGCTCAGCATGGGCACCATACATCACTCCATGCCTTCCTGCGGGACTGCTGCTGACAGGAGCTATTTATCTGAATGTCATTGGCAGTAAACTGGAGGGGGGCAGTGAGCAAGGGGTGGGTGTGGGGGCTTCTTGGGGAGTTTCCCACAGGCTTCATCTTGGAGCAGGGTGCAGAGAGGTGTTGAGGTGGAGCGCAAAGGTGACCATGTTCCTTCCTGTCCTTGGGAATACAGAATGGGAGTGAAGGAGGCCAGAGAAAGAACTCAGTGCTAACCTGGGAGTTAGCAAACAGCAGGTGCTGTCCCGTGGGGACTGGTGCTCGAGGGTACAGCCTCTCATGGTTATGGGATGGATCTGAATGTGGAAGTGAAATCCTGTCATTTGCCTTCATATAAAGCAATGGTTCTCAGCCTGTGGTCATGATCTCTTTAAGGGGGTTGACCAGTCCTTTCACAGGGTTGCCTAACACCACAGGAAAATACAAATATTTACATTATGATTCATAACAGTAGCAAGACTACAGAAGTAGCAATAAAAATAATTTTATAGCTGGGCGGTGGTGGCGCACGCCTTTAATCCCGGCACTGGGGAGGCAGGCAGATCTCTGTGAGTTCGAGGCCAGCCTGGTCTACAAGAGCTAGTTCCAGGACAGGCTCCAAAGCTACAGAGAAACCCTGTCTCAAAAGACTAAATAATAATAATAATAATAATAATTTTATGATCGGGGGTCACCCCAACATGAGGAACTGTATTAAAGAGTTGCAGCCGCAGGAAGGTTGAGAACCATTGACATAAGGAACCCACTTCCCGAGACATAGTCCCTGCAGGTGTGGCTCACACACTCACAGGACTCATGGTAGACATGTCACCATTAGCTGTGGGCAACTGATGTGATGTCTCTGTGTCTCAGAGTCCTGTCTGGAAAGTAAAGTAGACATCAGAGCTGCCCCACAGGGCCGTGGGGGTGAAGAAGTGGAGGAGAGAGCTGCCTGAGTCTCTGCAGGGCACCAATGCCCTGTCGACGATTCAGCAGTGACTGGGTGCGGGCGGGGTGGGGAGCCCTAGGAAGCATGACCTGGAGGATGATCAAGGCTTCTCAAAGGAGGGTGTAAAGTCTTCTAGCCAAAGACTATGGCATAGGCAAAGGTCTCAGGGCAGGAAAACCCAAGAGGACACCATCCAGAAGTTAAAAGGAATCCAGAGGGGCCAGGCTCTAAGTCTATGAGGATCGGGTAAGATCATATTTAGAGTTCCCAGCTCAGGGAGTCTCAGTCGCCCTGGAATGTAAGATGGTTGGTAGAATTCCCAGTTCCAGCCCCCGGGAAGCCTGATTCAGTTTGCAACTCTTCCACCTTGAGGCCAGCCACTCCTTTTACAGATGGGTGGTGAGGGTTTTAAAGACCCGCTGAGAAGCCAGGCGACTTTTGGAGGTATGGTGCAGAAAAGCAGAAGCCATGGGGCCTCAAGGGAACTAAATCCAGAGTCTGCAGGTAAGAGTTACCTGTTGAGCGAGATGTGATGGAGGAACCCTTCATCACTCTGTCTTCCCTGCTTGAGCAGGATTGTGACACCTGCCCAGAAGGTGTGGTGATTGTGAGGGGCCCACACAGACCACATAAGGTACTAACAGGCCTAGTGAAGACTGTCTAGGACCCTCCTGAAGAGGGGTCCCCCGATACAGACCTTTGCAGAATGGGACAAGACTGATTTTTCAAGGGCTAGCTATCTTCTGCATCTCTCCGTTAGACTTTGCAGGGTTTCTCTGTGTAGCCCTGATTGTCCTGGAGACCAGGCTGGCCTCGAACTCAGATAGATCCACCTGCTCTGCCTCTGAGTGCTGAGATTAAAGGTGTGCGCCGCCCGCCCCCGCCCGGCAACTTTAAAGCTACCAAGTGATGGACGTGCAGCATTTCCTGACAGAGCTGTGGAGAAGGGCCAAGGTGGTGGCATGCCTGCTGACTGGAGGGACTGGGAGAGACCTGGGTCTGCTGTAGCTCAGGCTGGAACTCCCCTTCCTTCTGCCTCGGCTTCCCCACTGGGATCATAAAGATCACCCAGGTGTCCAGATCGCTGGCATCTACACAGAATAGCATCGCTGTAAAATGTCAATTCTGAGACACAAAGTAAATTGTGGATTTTATTCAGGAAAACACATGCATGAAGGTAGAGAGTGTGCAGCCGCTGGGGAAGTAACACATTGAGCAGATACACAAAAAATGAGGTCCTTTTTCCTTGAGACTCCCTCCTGGTCTGCCTGCCTCCACCTACTGACTGGGTGTCACACCTTCCTAGATAGTCTGGGACCCACTGAGATGCAGAAACTTCTAGTTCAGGAGAGAGAGAGCCCTTCCCTCAAGCAGGATCAGAAACCCGGGTGGTTGGCGTGGGAGGCATGTGTCACAGCCTTCTCTCTCTCCCTATCCTTGGCATCAGGAAACCCTGGGAACCCAGTGACACAATTCCCTGGGGTCTGCACCTGCCTGGGAGGAAGGCAGCTGTGACTCAGAGGTGGGGCCAGGATCACATGACAGCAGATACACTTCTAAAATGATCCCAGGCCAGCCCAACTGGCTTCAGTGGGGGGAATCCAAGAAGGCACACCATAAGGTAGTATGGGATCCGTGTGTGCTAGCTTGTGATGCCTGCCTTCCATGATGGTCTCCTGATCATGGCAGAGACGTGACAGTTGGGGGAGAGGTGCACCCCCTAGGACAGGGAAGAGGGCTGGCAGGCCTGTGGACTATGTTCCCACCTTGGCCTCACCTCTTACTGTGTGTCCTTGGGCAAGTCTCTCAGCACTTCTGGGACTCAGTCTTAGCGTTATAAAATGGGATGCCATGTCTAGCTAATAACAACTCTCTAAAAAAATGTTTTTATGTATTGTGGTGGTTTGGAAGAAAATGGCACCCAAAGAGAGTGGGCACTGTTAGAAGGTGTGACTTTGTTGGAGTAGGTATGGCCTTGTTGGAGGAAGTGTGTCACTGTGGAGGTGGGCTTTGAGGTCTCATATATGCTCAAGCCATGCCCAGTGTCTCAGTTCACTTCCTATGACCTATGCAAGACGCAGAACTCTCAGCTACCCTTCCAGCACCAGGTCTGCCTGTGTGCTGCCATGTCCCACCATGAAGACAATGAACTGAACCTATGAACTGTAAGCCGCCCCAATCACGTTTCCTTTATAAGGAAACTAAGACACATACATTAATTTAGAATGTGTGCACACACACACACACAATGACACATGCTCATGTGTGGTGGTCAGAGGACAACTTGGGAGAGTCAGTAAGTTGTCTCCTTCACTATGTGGGTTCCAGGGATCAGGCTTGGGGGGAAGCGCCTTTACCTGCTGAGCCACATCATTGGCCCATGCAATTTTCTTTCTTTTTTTTAAAGAAAGAAATAACTGAACTCATTTCAGAAAGGCTCCAACCAGGTGTGGTGGCGTACGCCTTTAATCCCAGCCCTCAGGAGGCAGAGGCAGGCGGATCTCTATGAGTTCTAGGCCAGCCTGGTTTACAAAGTGAGTTCCAGGACAGCCAGGGCTACGCAAAGCAGGAGACGCTTGGATGAGAGGACAGGATGAGAAGGTGGTGGCTACACGTGGGGTGGGAGTTTCCTGGCAGCCAAAGCAGAGAAAGTGTGACCATTATACATACAACTTTTAGAATTTACCATCTGAGAGACCATCCCAACCTTGAGGAAAATGGACACTTTTCCAAGACCGAGGTGCCAGCAGTTTCTCACACAAGTCTAAAACAAGTAACCCAAACCCTGATGGTGCCATAACCGAGAGCCCAGGCTCTAGTGACTTTATTCACTTGGTCTCCGTTTCCCTCTGTCAAACAAGAAGGGAGTGCAATAGAAACATGCACTACCAGCTGTCTCGGCTTCCAGGAGGCAACATCTGTAAAGGGCTTGCAGAAGTGCCTAGGATAGAGTAAGTGCTCAATAAAGGGCTGCCGGTCGTACAGCGCACTACACACCCTGTGGATGAGTATGTGGGACAGCCAGAGTGCTTTACCTCTGAGCCATTCTCTTAGTGTTTCTCAGCGGCAGACCTGCTACAGTGCCCAAATGGAAACCATGTGTGTTTTAATCAATTCCATGCTTTGTGGAAGCCAAAAGCCCAGGTTAATGGAACAGAGACGATTCCCCAGTGACTTCCTACCCCTCCTTCAAAGCCTTTGCTTTCCTGCTCAGCCACTGGGAAGCCACCACATGCACTCAGGAGGAGAAATTGAATAATTGATGCAATTTGAATAACACTAGGATTTGTAATGATATTGAAATGTAAAGATAAAAAGGGGCGTGAACAGGGGCTGAGAGCGGAAGGGAAAAGTTGTTAATAGGCTCTTAGGGGCTGGTGTGGGGGCACTCTGCTGGAAACAGGAGCTGAAAAGGCATTTAAAAGAGGAGGCGCCCAGCAAGGGGCGGGCTGGGAAACCTCCACCCCGTGAGGGGGAAAAACCATATTCATAAATAAGATGCGGAAATTTCTCCCTACTCAGCAGCGCTAACAGTTAGAGAGTGGATAATTATTTAAATGCCAAATCACTTCGTTCATTAGAATCCCAAATTATATCTGAAGAAATTGATTGCTCTGGGCAGGGTGGAGGAAGGGTAGGGAGGAAGAGAAGAACTGGATATTTATGAGACCTTTCTCTAGGCCAGGCAGGAGATGAGGCAGGAAGAAGAAGATGGAAGAAAGCAAGTTCAAAGCCAGACAGAGACAGGCAGTACTGTATGATACTGTAATCACAGCATTTGGGAGGCTGAGGCAGGAGGATGAGGGGAGGCTTAGGGTAAAAGCCTGGGTCCCAGCAGTTCCAACAAAGCCAATCCCTTAAACAAGCAATGGTGAAGGGTGTGGCCACAGTGGGAAGAGGGTGGCAAAGGGGTCAGTGACCGTGAACTCCATCTCTGTGACGCTGATGTGAACGTGAGGTTTAAGTAGAAGGATTGGAGTGCAAGAGGACAAGCACCCCAGTAATTAAACAGCTCAGGTCTAGGTGTGCAGTCCTGATACAGGAGGGGGCAAAGTAATTCTTCAAAGATGATGATGTTGAGGGTATGGATGACTTCTGT